>JBBPBX010045424.1:0-27035 GCA_038048925.1 Garcialebias charrua
TCTATAGATATATATCTATCTATAGATATAGATATCTATAGATCTATCTATAGATATATATCTACAGATATATATAGATATATATCTATAGATATATCTACAAATATATATATAGATATAGATATATATACATATGTATATATACACATATATAGATATATATATAGATGTATATATACAGATATGTTATAATTACTACAAATATATAAAAAACTGGGAAGAACAATGTAGGAACAAGAACAATGAACAATGTTCGTATTAACAATTACGTATTAACAATTACGTATTAACAATTACGTATTAACAATTAAATTTACAATTAAACTTGCTCGGACACATCCACTCTGTCGCCAGTGGACAGCTCATAAATGACGGCGTGTATTCTAAATTTAGCTCTTTCACGCAGCTGGTCAGGCAAACGTTCCAGGGGGCCAACCAAGGACAATAAAAACCTCTCAGTTGCGCTGGCGGGAGGTGTGCTATTTGTGTCCTTCAATACTTGAAGGAGGTCACGTTCGAAATCCTTGTGATGCCGTGTCTGCTCCCTACGGGGTCTCTTCTGCACTGATCCTGTAAAGAACACAGTATGTGTTACATGTTGGTCTAGTGGCAGGGCTTTTGACTATGGACCCGAAGGTCGCGGGTTCGCGCCCCGGCCACTACCCAGCTTGGGGTGTCTATGAGTGCACACCTATTTCTCCAGCTCCCCGGGCGCTTTCGGGCTGCTCACTGCACCACCTGGTGGTGGTTGGGTTAAATGCAGAGACGAATTTCGTCTGTGTATGGGAACATACGCAGATGACAGGAATAGACATTATTATTATTATTATTATATTATGTTTTGAATGTTAGATGTCCTTGTCCTTGAATGTTAGATGAGCTTTCACAGGACACATCGCTGCAGTACATAACTGTCTGTACTGCAAATACTTCATGAACAAGTTGTGTAATAAGAAATTAATTATTTTCATAAGTTTACATATCTATCTGTGTGTGTGTTTTAAAGTGGGGGAGATTTTGGTACCACTGCATCAGTTGTGTGTGTATTTGTGGCTGTGGTTGTTTGCCACTAAATAAACACAAAAAGCAAGATGAAAGAGCCACACCTGAGGCAGAAGAGGAAGGGACAGCCACCTCCAAAGACGTGGAGGACGACGGTGCTGGACAAGGTGCTGGACAAGGAGATGTCACAGCAGATACAGTTTGAGTCAGCTGACTGAACTCAATAGTTTCTGTGAATCAAATCACAACAAATAAACAATTTAATTTTACTATTTATAACAACATTTCAGTATCAAAGATCGATGAGTCACAATTTACCAAGAATGGAGGATGCCTCAAATGCTGCTGATTCAGCCTCCTCTTGGACTTCTGTCTCTTCTGTCTCGTTGTCCACAGAGGCCTGGTCCTCCATGGAAATGTCCTGTCCTGTCCTGCATATTGCCACTTGTTGCACGTGGCGTAATATATGGTTTCAGGAAGGACATGACCGCCATATATTTCCATTTTGGCGTGCTGTCTGCGCCTGCACCACTCCTGTTTCTGTCCCTCTCTTTTTTTTGCCTCCTTTGCGTAACGTGTCACGCAGAGGTGGGTAGAACGAGTTACATTTACTCCGTTACATTTACTTAAGTAGCTTTTTGAGAAAATTGTACTTGTGAGAGTAGTTTAAATGTGAAAGACTTATACTTTTACTTGAGTAAATTTTAGTTGAGAAACCGCAACTTTTACTCAGTTACTATGGGCTTTCTGCCGATCGCTACAGTTACTTTTGTTTCAAGTATGTAAAAACATTTGCAGCAAAATTATTGTGTAACTTATTGTCACCTGACATGTAACCAATCAAGTGAAGCCAACCAGTCACGTGACCACAACAAACTCTCCGCGTGGGCCATGTTGAGTGACGTCGGAGATTCTGGTAAAATGAGTTCCAACATTTACTGGTAGAACCAAAGTTTTGTAGAAAGTCAAGTTTATTATTATTTAGCTGAATTATTTGGGCTACAGTTGCCTTTGTGTTTGTTTTATTATTTACAACAATGTAAAAGATAAGTGGTTTATTTCTAAATCCTTTTGGCTGGAATTGCCTTTGTGTTTTTATTTATAACAATGTATGTTCAGTCTCATTAAAAGTTATGTTTCCTTGTAAATACATTTGCATGTTATAATTTAACGACACGAGATGGTGCTCCGCAGTTACTCACTACTTGAGTAGGTTATAATAATAATAATAATCATTTTATTTAAAAGCGCCTTTCATGACACCCAAGGACACTTAACAAACCAACACAGTGAATACAGAGCAAACATTATCAGCAACAGATTGAAATATAAAATACATAAAGGATACAAAATGGAAGATAAAAATACATTTAGTAAAGTTAACGATAAGCTAGTCTAAAGAGATGGGTTTTCAGAGCAGTCGTGAACAGAGAAAGGGAGGTGGTGTTTCGAAGGTCTGGCGGTAGAGCGTTCCAGAGGTGAGGGGCAGAGCAGGTGAAGGCCCTGCTCCCCATGGTGGAGAGGCGGGCAGAGGGTACATGGAGTTGTAGTGAAGAGGAGGATCTGAGAGAGCGTGATGGGATGGAGATTTGTAGGAGGTCAGATAGATAAGGAGGGGCAAGGTTGTGGATAGCTTTGAACGTGAGAAGTAGAATTTTGAAGATGATGCGTGATTTAAAAGCAATGTATTTGAAATAATTAAATAGATGTTTTTCTATGTGAAAAAACAAAACATAGTAAATAACTAACAAAAAGCAGAAGTCTTGGCACCCACCTCGTGAATGAGCTGAACTTTTTCCAAATATTAAAAACTTGCTCAATCATCCAGGTACCAAATCAAATAATTCTCAGTGGGTAGATAAATAAACTGTCCAGATGTCCCAACTGAGAATTATTGGATGAAAATCTTAAAATTACACAAAGTATTAAGTTTGTAGACTGCAAAAAAATGTACAGATAAATAAAATAAAAAACAGGAATCAGGAGCGTTACAGCTGAATCAATGTTCACACTACAATTGCCTAATATGAATGCAGCATCGCAGGTTGCCAGATGAGGTCGCTGTAACTACAGCTATCTACAGTATAGCAATATTTTTGTATTGCTGCGACTGTGCAGTATAATTACATTTTCCCGATGCTTCGTTTGATTTGGAACATGATTTTCATTTCACACTGACAGGGGGGTGCACCGGTCCTGGAGATACTGCAATACCAGGTCGATGCGTGGAGTGGACGGAGCAAGCCCCTATTCCATCTCCCTGTTCCAAAAATCAATTTAATATATGGTCCCCGGGTAGGGGACGTGTCAGATATTAAACTGATAAGAACAGATACTACACTTGATCTTAGCCAAAAGGCCGAGAAGCGATAACTGGCAACCCGCTCAGGACACCAAGTCATTCTACCAACACACCATTTCACTCACGGTTCAGAAACTAAACATTACATTTTGCGCATTGACAATAAATTTCTCTTTGAATTTCATTGCTGACGATACAAAAATCACAGATAGTATATTTTTTAAGTTGTTTTGATTATATCAAATAAAACTAATGTTCACAAAGTACAGTCGCCGGGCTACTTCCGGGGCACGTGACACACTTTGGGCAAATAGGAAAACCGAGAAGCACAAACGACTAAAATAATCAAACCTTCTTCACAAAGACGTTTAAATAACCATAACACATTTATACAGATATTTATTTGTTATTTTACGTGCACTTTGTGAGTCAAATAAAACTCGTAGGCTCGACATAAGTAAATGTTTACGATATAAACTAAACAGCAGAATTATTGCGCCTCTTGGAGGAGAGGAGGATGAACTGCAGCCCTTCATTTTTTCCAACCCCAACGATTAAATCCCTCGGTAACATTCACTAATGATTTGTTATACCATTGCTTGCTTTCTTTAATATTCAAGAGGTTCTGATAAATATTATTAATTTGTTGTGCTCTAAGTGCTTTATTTCTTTACTTGATAACTTTATATCGACATGTCCACCATCATTTGATTTATTCAGAAACAAAAGAAACAAAACAGAACAAATTTGTTTAAGTTCTTGTCCTCTGACGTCTTTAGAAAAATTAATCAGACATTCACGTTATTACCGTCTGGTTACAAAATAAACCCAGACTGTTCAGAGACGTGATTCAGACCTGAACAATCAGTTTGTGTGGGAGTCAGACATGATGAGCTGTGATTAGCAGGACAAAACATTCAGCCTTCATTCCACAGTTTCACGCCAAAAACTGAAATACATCTAGATTTTACTTTACTTTTCTCTTTACCTTGTTCAGATATTAACAAACCTCTTAAATTATATTTACTCTCTCTTAAATTAAATAATTTCTGAATTCCAGAAGGAAGACTTTCATTCAGTGCTTTATACAGTATTTCCAGTATTTTTATATAAACAATATCATTAAATTTTAAAGTATTACTTTGAATAAAAAGTTTATTAGTTGGTTCACAATATCCCACTTTATTAATAAGCCTAATTGCTTTTTTTTGTAACTTTATTAATACGTCAATGATTTATTTCCATTTCCCCATATTTCTGAGCAATATAACAAGTAGGGCATAATCAAAGAAGAGTATATAATATGCAAACCTTTTACATTTATTAAATATTTTATTTTAAACAATATTCCAATAGTTTTTGCAATTTTATTTGTAATATATTCAATATTAGGCTTTCAACTAAGTTTGCTATCCAGAATGACACCTAAAAATTTAGTCTCATAAACTCTGTCGATTTCAACTCCATTTATATGTAACTTTACATTATTGTAAATCCGATTACCAGAAAATACCATAAATTTAGGGAAACCAACTAATTAAACTGACCTTTACAAAAATGATGAAAATCAAGAAAAGATCGAGACTAATCTGACCACAGGGACACGTTAAAGTCAGGTGTGTAACATCTCAGGTGTCTTCAGTCTATAATCAGTCTGCCTATTTAAAGGCTGACGGGTAGTCACAGGGCTGTTTGGTGTCATGGTGAGTAACACACTGAACATGGACCAGACAGGAAGCTGAGGACAGAGTTGTCTCTGGAGCTTAAAAAGACAATGATTGACATCATGTAAAAGGTGAAGACTTTAAGACCGTCTCCGAGCAGCTTGACGTCCCTCTGACTACAGCTGCACAGATTATTCAGAAGTTTAATGTCCACAGGACTGGAGACAACCTGCCAGGACGTGTCCACAAGAGGAACACTGATGACAAACTGAAGACATGGACAGAACGAGTCCAGAACAACTTCCAAAGAGATTAGAGGTGAACTTCAAGGTCAAAGGTCATCAGAGTCAGACTGGACCATCGGTCTCTGCTTGAGACAAAGTGGACTTGATGGAAGACGACTGAGGACAGCAAGTCAGAAAAACTAGACTGGAGTTTGTCCCAACGCTGATTGACCAACAACAAAGATTCTAGGACATTTGTCTTTTGGACAGATGAGACAAAACTGGAGCTTCTTGGCAACACGTCCATCAGCTGTGTTCAGACCCAAAACTGAAACAAGGAGCAGAACCTGGTCCCTGCAGTAAACCATGGAGGAGGTTCTGCTCTGATCTGCTGCATCTGAAGGTGTGCAGTGACGTCTCAAGACCATCAAGACTTTCTGGAGTGACATGTGCTGCCCAGGGTCAGGAAGCTTGGTCTCAGTCACAGGTCATGGGTCCTCCAACAGAAGAACGACCCAAACATCTAAAAACACCAGAAGCAAACACTGGACTGTTCTGAGGTGTCCTCAGAATCAGAATAAGCTTTTTTACCATTGCACTGAGATACAACGAGAGCATGTACGTACAGTCGTCCGAAAGATGGACGCAGGGTACAAAGCTGCTGCTATACAAGTGCGGCCCTCTTATTCTTATTCTGAATAATACTTTTGCTTAGATGAGAAAATGGAGAAAATATGAGAGATGGTATGAAAATAAAAAAGATCTCTCACACCGTGTCCTAGACAAGGCACGGTATGAGGCATAAAAAACCTACCACAACATAGCAACATAAATATACGTGATACATATAGGCAGGTGAAGACATTTGAGGAATAAACCATAACGTTTTTCCTCTTCGTCATTGCCAGTAATAAAAAAAAAAAAAAATTATTTACATTTTTGGGCTCTAGTGGCCTTTATTGTAGAGGGAGAAACGGGTAGAGAGGGGAGAGACACTGCAGAGAGAAGCTCGTCGGGTCTGGGACACGAACCCGCGACGCCTGCAGACAGGCCCAGCCTCAGAACATGTGCCGCGCGCTTATCCCCCACGCCAAAGCGGCGGCACATTGCCAATAAATTTTTTAAATAATTGTGATTAAAAAAAACTCAAAAGCAACGTCTGATTCGATGTGCTGATTTTTTTGTGTTTTATTCTTACAAAAGTATTAGTTTTTCTGTTTCGAATTTTTTTTTTTCTTGGTACAATTTTTTTGTGTGTGTGTCCAGCTAAACTGTCAAAAACACATTTATTCATTTATACATTTATTCATATCTTTATTTTAACTTTAACAGTAAAGACATTTTTCTGTTTGGCCTCTCCATCATGTTTGCACTGACAGTCACATCCTTTGACGCCCTGAGGGACGCCGTACCATCCGATCAATTGATCACGCCACCCCCGAGCTATGTGTCCTCTCTGACCTCTATACAATTTGCTGACAGCTTCCTAAACAGATGTATGGGGGGGTTCCCCTGCAGAAATGGCAAGCATCATCATGTTTGCGTGTCAGCAGCACTCTCTGGAAGCTGTTTGACTGCAGAGTACAGACTCCGGTAACTCGTCCACTCTCTCCTGTCTAACCTCTAAACGTCTGACCGCATGACAGATCCTCCCAAAGGTGAGCTGTGTTTCAGAGCCAAGTGACTCACGGGGGGAGGGGGTCAAGGAGATCAGGAGTCATCAGCAGATTGTAACAGGAGCGCAATGTCCTCAGGTCCTGACCTGAACCCTGGAGTTGATGGGAAACCTCTGCCTCTGGAGAGAAGCACTTCTCTTCCACACAGATACATCACCGTGGAGCCACTTGACTGAAATCACCTTTTATTGTTTAAGAAAACAACTTCTTTATTTTTAAATAGTACAAAATAAGATATTTTAAAATGAACATAAAAACACATTTTGCTCTTTCATTTTATTTCAAATCCACTTTTAATGTTTTAACCTGTAAAACTACAAAAGATTAAATTGCCATCATTAAGTGGGCTCTGAAAGCCAACGCCTTCTGCCTGGAGCGGACCTGGGGGGGTCATGAAAGGAACAGAATGACGAGAATGGGTTTAGTTTTCAGTGGTGGGCAGCTAATGGCTTCATCTCCACAGCCTTTAGGGCCAGTTTACAAAAAAAGTTGGGTTTGTTGGGTTTGAAAAAGTTGGGTTTGTTGAGAAACAGCATTTTGTAACTAATTAGGGTAATCAGCAGAAGGTCAGTGAGAGGACTTCAAGTCAAGTACCGTATTTTCCGGCATATATGTCACAGTTTTTTTTTTTTTTTGGTGCATATGTTTGTCAATCCTGTGACTTGTATGCTGAAGTAGGACTGGGTCATATCATATTGTTCACGATAATACAGGTAAAAAAAAAAAGGTTGCCCGGGAAAAAATGATATCATGATATGGTAATTTCATGACATAACACGTCAGGATGCCCCGCCCTGTNCTCTCTCCTTGGAGCACGTCAATAAGAGTTCTGGACTCTTCAGTACTGGAGTAACGCTGATTAGTTGTGCACAATACTAGCTAGCTAAAATGCTAAAAACAAACAACGCAAGGCTCAGCTGAGTTTCTCCATCCAGCTCTAAACTGCCGGTGCGGGTGCAGTTTTCCCTTCACTATAAAGTACCGGTACAAACACGCACAGCTCAACAGTGTCTCTTGAGTTCCACAGTCCATGGACCAAGAACAGTCAGGTGATCAGAGACAGAGCATCAGAGAAATGAATAATTCCTGCAGGAACAGAAGCTGAAACACCAACAAGCTTCAGGGTCAGCTGAAGACACCTTGTCAAGTTCTGGAAGTTATAGCTCATTTAAAGGTAACATGTTTTGTTGTATGTCACATTTATGCTCAACAGATCACTTCATTTTATTTAGTTATTTTGGGAAACTACACTTGCCCTTTAGTTTTTGTGGTGGATTTTGTTGATCTATATTTTGTGCAGACGTTTTCAATCTAAATAACAGAAGGATCATTTTTATTTTTTTATATACTTGGAGACTGAATACTAAATAAAGTAATTTTAGTAAAATTAACACTTGGTTTTTATTTTTATATAATACTGCAAAGCAACATGTTAAGTTAATTTTGTCAAATGAAAAACTATGATTTCTACATTTTGTTTGTTTTTGAATGTCCAGAGGACCAGACGTAACTTTTTTTAAGAACTATGATATCTGTTTTTTTTGTTATATCACGAAATTTACTGTTATCGCCAGAATGCTCTGAAATATCACAATATTATATTTGAGCCATATTGCCCACCCCTACGCTGAAGCAACTTATGTTTTGTTTTTTCATATTCATAACCTAATTTTTGACTGATGCTTTACATTTTGAAGAACTGCAACAGCGAGTACTCCTGTGCACACTCTCTTCACTCAGCTGGTGCAGGCAGAGGAATGCTGGAGAGCTCGTGGCTCAGGCCACGACGGATAGATGGATGGATGGCGCCGCTCCACTCAAGCAAAATGAAGCTGTTTTGACCATTAAATAAATGCATAATAAACGTGACGGGTCAGTGGTGATGTAGCCTGGCCCTCGCCTTCCTGCACAGCTCCGCTCAATTCTCATTTCCCTTCACTGACAGTCTGGGATTCCTCCCATAGACAACGATTTCTCCGGCCGATTTTTGACCGGACCAATCAGAGAGCAGAAGGCGGAGTTTTGAACGACGTCGACTGACGTCGTCATTCAAAATGGCTGCCGCCACGAAGGAATTTTCATCAAAACAAGGTAAAAAACTATTATTTCTCTGCTGATAAAAAATATATTTTTTAGCTGACGTTATATCAGAAGTGTTCCTGAGCAATCAGAGAGCAGAAGGCGGAGTTTTGAACGATGTCGACTGACGTCGTCATTCAAAATGGCTGCCGCCACGAAGGAATTTTCATCAAAACAAGGTAAAAAACTATTATTTCTCTGCTGATAAAAAATATATTTTTTAGCTGACGTTATATCAGAAGTGTTCCTGAGCTTAACAGTTCCTAAATCAATTCACGAAATGGTCAAATCTGCTGGATTTAAATAGTTTCGGTTTGACATTTTCCAAACAGCCTCGGGTGCGCTACGAAAATAAATGATAAAAAATCGAATTTTATCTCAAATGTTTCATCTAGGCCAACAGTCAGTAAATTAAAGACATATAATTACACACTGGTGGCAGAAAAAATATCCACCGAGTGGTTTCTGAGCAATTTATCTGATAGCCTGGACCTCGCCAGGCTAAACTAACAAAACTCCGCCTTCTGTTCTCTGATTGGTCCATTCAAAAATCTCCAGGAGAAATCGTTTTCAATGGGAAGAATGCCAGACCCTAGTCCAAAGCGAAGTGAAGGACAAGGGTCTGGTTACAACCAGGCTAGTGGTGATGCATAATAAATGCGACTTACATATACATTTTTTCCTCTTCATGATGCTTTATTGGACTGATGCGACTTATACATCAGAAAATAGGGTACTTACACCAGTTGCTGAGACTGATCTCAAGCTCGTATACGAAGTGCCAACAACTTGCTCTAAATCTTTGTTTAAAATTTATCAATGAATGAATTTTAATGAAACTTGCAGAAATTAATTTTCACATGTGAATCCGGGGGTACACGTTTTGGGCCACATTATAGTTGACAGAAGAGTGAGATATAAAGTTAAGAAACCTTTTGTTAGGTGGATAATACTCGGTGCTGCCTCTTACTAGGCACTCTTCAATTACACAACGCATCAGATGTGTGCTTACGTACACCCTTCAGTCTGTAAAGTTGGCATGGTCTTGGTCAGTTACATAAGCCATCTGGTCCCCTGCTGCAGGGAGGCAGATGATCACCTTCCAGTTCTGAGAGCCAGATCCCTCCAGTCGGCCCAGCCAACTGTGAACCAAACCATCAACTTGAATTTCCCGTCCGGTCTGTGCCTTTAATGTCGCATTTCCATGTTGGCTGAAAATAACTAAGTTGTGCCGGTGCCAGTGGATCCAGAGGCGCGTTAATCCAGATGCTGGCACAGCGGCTGGTCCGACACAGACCACAGCTGGCAGCACTTGCCTGACAGGTCACATCAAATACACACGTGGCACTGAAAGAAACCCCTGAAACTTTCATTTATTTATTTGGTTTTCACTTTGAAATGACCTGAAGATGTTTTGGCGACTGCAATAAACATATTTACAAGAAAATTGTTTAAAAAAAACTCACCCCATCTGCCAGACTACAGAGGTCAAGAGAACCCAGTTAAACAAATGAGACAAAACATTATACTTGGTCATTTATTTATTTGTTGAGGAAAATGATCCAGTATTACATATTTGTAAGTGGTAAAAGTATGTGAACCTCTAGAATTATCAGTTAATTTGAAGGTGAAACTAGAGTCAGGTGTTTTCAATCAGTCGATGATGATCAGGAGTGAGTGGACACCATGTTTGATTTAAAGAACAGGATCTATCAAAGTCTTCACAACATGTTGGTGGATCATGGCAGGAACAAAGATTTCTGAGGAGCTCAGAAAAAGAGTTGTTGATGTCATCAGGCTGGAAAATGTTACAAAACATCTGTAAAGAGTTTGGACTCCACCAGTCCACAGTCAGACAGATGGTGAACAAATGGAGGAAGTTCAAGACCATTGTTCCCTCCCCAGGAGTGGTGGACCAACAAAGATCACTCCAAGGTGTGGAATAGTCTGTGAGGTCACAAAGGAGCCCAGGGTAACTTCTCCCTCACATTGACTGATGTTCATGAGTCCACCATCAGGAGAACACTGAACAACAATGGTTCATGGCAGGGTTGAAGGAGAAACCACTGCTCTCCAAGAAGAACATTGCTGCTCGTCTGCAGTTTGATAAAGATCACGTGGACGAACCAGAAGACTGTTGGAAGAATGTTTTGTGGACGGATGAGACCAAATTAGAACTTTTTGGTTTAAATGAAAAGAGTTATGTTTGGAGAAACAACAACAGCATTCCTGCAGAAGAACCTTATCTCATCTGTGAAACATGGTGGTGGTAGTATCATGGTTTGGGCCTGTTCTGTTTCATCTGGGCCAGGACTTCTTGCAGTCATTGATGGAACAATAACTTCTGAATTAAATCAGATAATTCTAAAGGAAAATGTCAGAACATCTGTCCATGAACTGAATCTAAAGGGAAGGTGGGTCACGCAGCGACAATGACCTTCAGCACACAAGATGTTCTACCAAAGAATGGTTCAAGAAGAATAAAGTTCATGTTTTGGAATGGCCAAGTCAAAGTCCTGACCTTAATAATAATAATAATAATTAATTCAATTTATAACGCACTTTTCATTACTGAAAATCTCAAAGTGCTACACATATATTGAATGCTACACACATTCATAAACCGGTGGCGGCAGACTACCATGCAAGGTGCTTTCCAGTCCTACCGGGAGCAACTCAGGGTTAAGTGTCTTGCCCAAGGACACAACGACACATGGTCCGGGTCCCGGGAGTCGAACCGCCAACTTTCCGATCGGGAGACGACTGCCATTACCACTACACCACGGCCGCCCGTGACCTTAATCCAATCCAGATGTTGTGAAAGGACCTGAAGCTGCAGTTAATGTGAGGAAACCACCAACATCCAGAGGTGAAGCTGTTCTGTACGGAGGAATGGATAAAGTTCCTCCAAGCCGGTGAGCAGGACCGACCAACACTTACCAGAGATAATAAATTGAAGTTGTTTCTGTTTCGGTTCACAAACTTTTGCCACTCACAAATATTTAATATTGGATCATTTTAATCATTTTCCTCAATAAATAAATAAAAGACCAAGTACAATATTTTTTTCTCTAGGCCTGTCGTGATAAACAATTAATCAATTAATCTCACGATAAATTACCAATCTCATTTTTATTTATCGCTTTATCCTTTCTTCGTGTCTTTCTTTCTACTGAAGACACTGGATGACAAAAGGCTCAACTCTTGTGCTCTCCACTGACCCCTCACTTTCTCTTTAAAATCTGTTTTAACGATCCAAAATGTCTCGAGAATCCAGACTTTTGGCTGAATGGATTACCGTACATCTTGGGGATTTTCTGAGGCACGTTCCATTTGTGTGGCCATTTTAATTTGGACATTTTTGGAAGCGAGTGGACCGACACAGACTGAAGGTAGATGTCATTAAAGTTCTGCCTGTTCCCAGAACAATCGTGTTTATCTGACATTGGGCTCCCTGACTGGCCTTGATAGGCCGTCTTATCTCAACACGCCTGAGAAGTTTTGTAAACCTGATGCTCTCATCACCCTCCCAAACCTGCTACTGAGGAATTCCACGGATTCAGAGGAGCACAGCTGAATAAACACTCTGTCATCATTTCAGGACTCTCACCTCTGGTCGACCTTGGCAGCTCTCCCCCTCCCATGAGTGTGCACAGATCTATGAGCTGGCTGCTCAACCACATTTGAGTCCTCCCTGACCTCTGCGTAATGTCGGCATCATTATGTGCTTGTGTGTGAGACTTTTTTCATTACCACATTTTTGACCTTCAAACAGAGGTCAAAAAAGGCGTTCAATACAGGATCAACTGGACTTTATTTGTTGCAGAAAACGTTTCGACTTCTGTCCAGAAGTCTTTTTCAATTCTGAATGGAAGCTGTGAGAACGAGAAGTTTTATACAGGCTTACAAGTCACGCACCAACATATGAAATTGGAAACTGAAATAACACCACAAATTAACTAACATGCCCATTCTATTTAAATTGACAAAACGACACATCCCAGCTTAACAAAAGGGGGTTTGTAACACATACATGTAAATTGAAAGATCACACCTTAACAGTAGGAGGTTCCCTTGAGGTCTCTGTTAGAAGACACAAAACTGTATGTAAATTGACAAACAACACCTCCCAAACAACAACAGAGGCTACTCAGAGAACTTTGTTAGTCTAATTTACAGACAAGGCATCCCTGCTCCCATCCGGTGTAAAACGTTTCGGAATCAAATCCAAAACTGAGTTATAGGTCTTAGACAGTTGAAATCTCAGACCTCCTCCTCTGTTAAGAGAAGGTTTTTCTCTCTTAACATACACAGCTTCCTTTACCCCCCTCTCAAACCATCTGTGTTCTCGGTCCAAAATTTGAACATTCTGGTCCTCAAAGGAGTGTCCCTTGTCCGTGAGGTGGAGGTGAACGGCTGAGTTTTGTCCAGAGGAGGTTGCTCTCCTATGTTGAGACATTCTTTTGTGGATAGGTTGTTTCGTTTCTCCGATGTAACGGTCTGAGCAGACTTCGCTGCACTGGACTGCATAAACCACCCCACTCTGTTTGTGTGTGGGGGTTCTGTCCTTCGGATGCACCAGCCTCTGTCTGAGAGTCCGGCTGGGTTTGAAGTGTACTGGGATGTTGTGTTTGTTGAAAATCCTTCTGAAATTCTCTGAGACTCCAGCAACATAAGGAATGACAATGTTTTTCCGTCTGTTAGACTTTTTCTGTTCATTATTGTGTTTAACAGATTTCCTTGCTGACTTGACAAACGCCCAGTTGGGATATCCACATGTTTGCAGAGATGTTTTGATGTGTTTCTGTTCCTTTTCCTTCCCTTCTGTCCTTGTGGGGATGTGTTCTGCCCGATGCTGTAAAGTTCTGATGACAGAAAGTTTGTGCTCCAGTGGATGGTGAGAGTCGAACAGGAGATATTGGTCTGTGTGGGTTGGTTCTGCCATAAGGAGCCAAGATGGTGTAGTGGTTAGGGCGTTTGACTTGGGACCCGAAGGACGCGGGTTCGCGTCCCGGCCACTACACATCTTGGGGTGTCTATGAGTGCACACCTATTTCTCCAGCTCCCCGAGCGCCTTCTATGGCTGCTCACTGCACCACCTGGTAGGTGGTTGGGTTAAATGCAGAGACGAATTTCGTCTGTGTATGGGAAACATACGCAGATGACAAGATTAGACAATTATTATTATTATTATTTTCTGTAAACTTCAATGTTGAGACTGTCATCTCCCTCCATATGCACCAAACAGTCCAAAAAAGGCAGCTTATTGTCGTTCGCATCCTCTCTGGTGAACTTGATGTTGTTATCAACAGAGTTAATGTGTCTGGTGAACGCTTCCACCTCCCTGGCTTGGATTTTGACACAGGTATCATCCACGTATCTGAACCAATGGCTTGGAGTTGTCCCCTCATAGGAGTTTAGGGCTCTCTGTTCCACTTCCTCCATGTAGAGGTTTGCAACAATGGGTGACACTGGAGATCCCATGGCTCCAGTGGGATAAAAATTATATATTATTTTTATCACTTCTACTTTGTACATCTGCTGCCTTCATACATCTCCTCCTACATGTCATCCCGTGATTACAGCTACAACGTGCACGCTCAGGACATTATTATGTGCAGTGTTTCCTCAGTGTGGATTGAACTTGGCAAAAGGGTCTTGTCTTACTCTGCTCCTGTGGAATACCTTGCAAAAAGATCTGAAGCTCTCGACCTTGACCTCTCTAAGTGGCTTCAAGCATCTGTTAAGTTGTTCTTCCTTTCATGATTGTCTTCTTTTGTCTTTGTTGTATACAGTTGTCATCATTCTTTGTTAAAATCAGTAAATGAGACCTCGAAGCTCAATGAGACTAAGGCCCTGTTTACACGGACACTGTGGGGGGAAACTGAGGTTTTGGGTATGTTAATTAGATGAAAAGTTTTACGTTTACACGGGCGAATTCAAGTGTTTACACGGATCTGCTCGAATCTCCCCCCTCCCTCATGACCCCCTCCTCCCCTCATGAATCCACTGTAGTTACCATGCCAGGTCATTAGTTGGCGCTGTGACTTTTTGAACCTCCACCTAATGTGCATGCATGCTGCTTCACTGTGCTGGCAGACTGCTGCGTTCTTCTGGGCTAAACATTGAGCTAACAACAACTTAACAACAAGTTAAAGCTGAATTTTGTATGAGTCGACAGATTTGACACCAAGCGGGACCTCTTCATCTAACAAGCTGCACACCAGACGCTGAGTGGACTGTGGACCAGAACAGAGTCGACGATTTCGGACTTTACTCCGTGAAACAGCTGATTTCAGCAGGTAAACAACGTTCTTAATAATGTTAGCTTGTATTTACTTTGATCACACAACAACCAACTGATTTATTTTATTTATTTATTTTTCTGCGAGGTCGAGGCTGTCCTTTCACCAACCAGACCGGTTCGGATCAGACCAGACCAGAATCCATGATGAAAACAGCAGAGTCAAGTCTTTTAACGTATTTACAGTTCGGTTAACGTGTTTTATTAGTGTGTTCAGTTTAATTCTCAGTGTTTGTGTGACGTACAGTTTGTGGTGTTGAATAAAAAAATAAAAAAATAAAAAATAAACATTTTGTCTTTATTTTCAACTTTAAACACGCAGCATGTTATGCATCGTTTAAATCACGTAACTTGAGTCCAGATAGATTAATAATAATAATAATTAATAATTTGTCACATTTGTCATCTGTGTATGTTCCCATACTTGACAGACGAAATTGGTCTTCTGCATTTAACCCAACCACCCCCAGGTGGTGCAGTGAGCAGCGTAGTCGCGCTCGGGGAGCTGGGAAAATAGATGTGCACTCATAGACACCCCAAGATGGTGTGCCGTGGCCGGGGTTCGAACCTGGGTCCTTCGGATAGCAAGTCCGATTCTCTGCCTCTACACCATCTTGGCCCCTTCAGATGACTTTATATATCTCCCATGCTAACATAAATATTGTTTATTATTGTTAAACTGTAATTATTTAGCACATATTGTGCAGCGTGACACGTGAAATGTCAGCCTGCCTGTTCAATAAACAGTGACATAAGAACTAGATCAGACTGTTTCTTCCCACGCAGATGCAGGTAATTCAGGTGTAGATTAATTAAATATGAAACTCAAAATATATTCCATCAGCTGTAGTTCAGAAAGTATGACCAACCCACCGCCATTGTTAGAAATGCCGGCTGTCCGCACGTGCGTGCTGCGCGCATGTGCAAACAAAAGCTCAGCGGGAGATGTTTATGTTATCAACGGGGGGTCAGCGAAAAACCTCCACCCTGAGCCGTGGGTTCAAAAACCACCACATTCAAACAGGGGGGCCACTGGTCTCGTGTAAACGATGAGCAAAACCGCAGAGAGTAAGGAGCGGTTCCACTCAAAATACGCGCCGTGTAAACGGGGCCTAACCTGTGTAAATAAAGGTTGAATGCATGACAAAAAATCATGGCAAAAACCAATGCAGACATGTTTCTGTTTTTTGTGCCTTACATCACTTTATGATGTTGCTGTTTTTGTTTCATTTTCATATCATTTGTTCTTTTACTTCTCATTTCATATGCTTTTTACATGATTGTCTGTTGTTGTTTGTACCTCATCTGTTGCTTTTGTCTAAAACAGGTCTCTCTTGTAAATGAGTCCTCGTGACTCAATGAAACCAACCTGTATAAATAAAGTTTGAATGAATGAATGAATTATTTAATGCTTTGAAATTACATAACTCTCCAGGGACCTCATCAAAGAGTGTGCAGTTTTCATACTGAAGGTTGGCGTAGGGACAAAATGAGGAACGTGCATGTGCACTGAAATATTCATATTTATGTGTGCACGCCTGTTTCAGCTCACCTTTCCTTCATACATACAAATGAATGTGAAACTGAGCGCACGTGAGACTCCCCAACATGCCTGCATTTAAAAATGTAAAACAGATGTAAATATGTTTTGCATGTGGGGTTTACATTTCTGCACATTCAAAATTTATGTTTAGATGCAGCAAAATTAAGACTTTATTGAATGTAAATCAGAGATGCTCCTAAATAAGTAAGAGTGAAAACAAGTTTGCCACACATGTAAAGAGGTGTGTGCGCTGGCAGAACCTTTGGGGCATTTCCAACTTTATGCACATGTTTATTAAATTAATTACAGAGACACTCTTGGTAAAACTTAAGGCTTATTCTTTAAATACTTAATGTGACTAAATGAGTTGCTGCTCTTCAACTAAACGTTTCAGCTGTGTGAAGAGTTAAGTTCATTTTTTGCATGTTGTTTCCTTTATAATTATATTCAAGCAGATGCTCTGTGATATGCTCTGACAGCCTTGTATTCCTTGAAGCAATGCATTAATTTATTCATAGTTTTCTATTTTGCATCTTAAACTTTACATCTAGGAGATGCGAAGGAAAAGTCAGCAGTGATTTTTACAATAAAGAATTTATAGTGAAACTCGTGGCTGAAGACAGCAGCTTAGTTATTTGGCGCAAATGCAACAAGCCTCTCCTGCTGCTGCTTTGCTTGACTTTGTGAATCAGTGGTGCTTGATAGTTTTAGTCAATATTTACTCCAGCACCAGCAGTCTGTTTTTCTTGGTTTGAGCAGATGAGGAAAGTTCAGCCAAACTGAGCTTGACTGAGTTTCTGACGGACTTGACCGCACTGCAGAGAGGCTTAAAAAAAGACAGAGCTTCAGCTGAAAGGTCACTAACTGAAGAAATCTCTTTTTTTAACCCAACAAAGTCAATTCATATTCCTCTCTGCCATCATCCTGCTGACTCATGCATGGCATTCTAAACAGCAGCCAGTCTGTTTAGACAAAAGTCACGTATGGGTGCAGTCACTGTTAAGTACCCACTGGGTATAAAGAAACTGAAAGTTATGCACCATAATTCATGTTCCCTGAAGGAAGGGAACGAGGTGCAACATACTTGCTATAGGAATTGCACCCCCGCGCGATTACCTGAAGGAATACCTCACGCCTAATAATTCTAATAATTCATAATAATTCACGCCTTTACGGCATGGGCGTCAGCGTCGCGCCAGAGGCCCCGCCCTCTATGCATTCAAGCGACCAACGCCCGTCCATCTTTCTCTTTTTGCCCTTCACCTCGCTGAAACACCTGAACATCGCGGGACTTCTCTGTTGTCGCGTCGCTTGATTGAGGTGAGCTTGCTCCCTACACTGAGCGTACAGAGACACTTGAAACAGTGTCTGTTTTGTTTACATATACAGTAGGCGAGTCATGTTTGGTGCACGCACACATATCACCAGCTCCTCGTAGTTTTTTACAAGCAGAGACTGGGATCAGAAAGTTAGGTTCCCGTGCCTCGTGGGTGGGCAAACCTGTAAAATTATCAGTTCGTCCTGGCTCATCAGGTCTGAAACTGGTTTCCGTAGGAGGAGGTCGAAGCAGCACTCGGACGGTACTGAGAAGCCTCACAGTCCCCCGCAGGTCTCTTTCGTGGGAGACCACGCGTGTTTTCCTTTGGTGGGGCAAATTTTTTCCTTGGCAAACCCTCGCGGAGGTTTTCCACTTGTTTGCGTCTTTGTTCCAGCCTTGCCTGGACACGTTTCAGGGCTCCCCCAAAGAGTCCCGTCGACTCGATCGGGTGCTATAGGAAAGTGGACCTCTGGTTCTCTAGGAGGTCCGACAGTCTTAGCCAAAGATGGCGCTGGGCGACAACTATTTCTGCCATTGCTTTGCGTGAATCTATTCCTTCAGGTAATCGCACGGGGGCGCAATTCCCATAGCAAGTATGTTGCACCGAGAGACCAAACTGAAAGGGAACCAGTTTATCTGGAAAAGATGTAGTTAAAGGAAATTAAAACACTGCAGTGTCATATTGCATGGTGGACGGTGTAGTGGCAGGGCTTCCGACTTGGGACCCGAAGGACGCGGGTTCGCGCCCCGGCCACTACACACCTTGGGGTGTCTATGAGTGCACACCTAATTCTCCAGCTCCCCGGGCGCTTTCTATGGCTGCTCACTGCACCACCTGGTGGTGGTTGGGTTAAATGCAGAGACGAATTTCGTCTGTGTATGGGAAACATACACAGATGACAAAAAAGGACATTATTATTATTATTATTATTCAAGAGCTCCATTAATCAGCATTTTTTTTAAATAAACAGACTAGAGAATTTATCGTAATAAAGCACATTTTTACAAACTCCATCCACTGAAAAGAAACTGCACACTTGATTTATTTATTTATTTATTCATTTTATAAAAACACACAACAATAATACATACAGTAGAAGAAAATAAAAAACAGACATATAAAATGAAAGGCGGCAGAAGAAAAAAATCTTATTTTTTCTGCCCCTTATACTCCAATAAACAATTCATATAACCAACTCATTTGATTTCCATAACTTAGTTTCAACCATCAATAAACTCTTCATACAACCAACTCACTTGATGTCCAAGAAAAGAACAACTACATTTATAATTTTTAATTTTATATTATATATTTTATACCATCTGCATCACATACAACATTTAAATCCCAACACATTTAAATGTATAATTTTAACCGATTAAGCTTAATCAGTCTTTTGAAAGCAGCCATTGAATCAATCACTTTAATGTCTGATTCCAATTCGTTCCATATCCCTATTCCTCGAATTAAGGTAGATCTTCCCCTTGAACTAGTCCTAAAACTAACACTCATTTAGATAATTAACTAATCAAGATTGTTAACAAGTTACAGCTGGTTTAAGCAGAGAGAATGATAAAAATGTTCGCAAAATCTTAATTTTTTAATGTTTTTTAAGTGTCAGAGTGGTTTCAGCAGCAGTTGTTGTATTTAAATACAATATTATCCACCTTATTTCAAGGATTCAAGGATTTTTTTATTGCCATACCAGCTCACATTTGCATGTTTATGGTATGAAATTCAGACTCAGGTCTCAGATCAGTAAGCCTAACAATTAATAAATGAATAAATAAATACAAAACAGTATAAATATACATAGATATACACACATATACAAACACACACGCGTGTATGGTGTGAAACACCACTCTGACACTTAAAAAATAATAATAAGGTTTTGCAATTATTTTTATTGTTCTCGCTGCTTGAATGTGCATGTGTGTGTGCATGTGCGCATAAATGAAGTTGAAAAATGTAAGATGAGGCCGAATTAAGTGCAGCTCTGACATCTACTCTGAATGTTCCTCAGCCACCTGTTTGAGGGGAGGGACTGGAACAGACAGGATGCAGGATGAGTGGAGTCCTTCATGATGCACAGTGGTGGGCCCCCGACCGCTAGGTAGCGCTAATGCGCTAATCCGCTTATAGCGTAGCTAAATAATCTGTTAGCTTTACAGCGGATTGACTAAGTTTTATAATTCATAAGCGGATTTGTGCTATTTTTATTTAAAATGCAGCACCGCTAATAACTAATTATCTATCAGTAAAAACGAAAATAACGTATTTACGAGCTCGGACGACAGCTAACAGACTATATCCTGTCAGCGCCGGATGTGGTCCGTGACAAAAAAGCGTCCCCCTCAGTCTCTTGGTGTGTGCTCTCTCTATAGCAGTTAGCAGCCAGTGTGTTACTCTGCAGCCTTATTGCTTGTTTTCGAAGAGTCAGACGAAGACTTTTTAACATGGAGGGTGAACTTGTGGATGTTTCTCAGCGGCCTACGCGACGCGTCTGGATTTTTAAAAAAAAGTTCGCCACATTAGCACTCTTCAAAATGGCGTCCGCGACGGCCAAAGAAGCCAGGATTTTACAACAAAACACGGTAAAACAATTATTTCTTTGCTGAGAAAAAATATATTTCATAGCTGACGTTATCCACAATATTCTTGGGGGTGTCACTGTAGAAGCGATAATGTGTCGTACTTCCGTTTGACCCCGGAAGTAGAATTTTTGCATTGGCTCCTCGTTGTTTGCTTGCTAATCTGCGCGCATCGTAGAAGTTCTGTTAAAGTTCTGTTTTCTGTTATTTTGAGCTAATATTGTCACAAAGATGTCTTGAGGAGCTCGGGTACCTGTTGCACTGTTCGTGGCTGTACGAATAATCAGACGAAGCTGAATTTGTGGCTGCAACTACAGTACAGCGCTTTACTACCATTTTCCCCAGAATACGAACTGTACCCCCCGATTTTTAAAATGCCTTCACCTTCACCAAAGAACCAGGGGGGTCCCGAGCATAACTACCCACCATGTGGCTCTGCTCTTGGGCACGCTCCCATCTACCCAGGGTCCGTAAACTGTTCACCGGGTACTGTAGTGTGTGTTGAACATGCTCCGATAAGAAAAACCCGCATCCTTTTTGTGGCTGGGCTACGAGAAACCACCTGAAAAAAGTCACCGTATCCTCCAGAGGATCGAGAACACCAGGTATGATTTAAGAGACAGCTTTTAGTGTTATGATTTTATGTAGTCAGTGATTAAATGATACTAATATTTTCGTTCATAACTGGCAAATAAACACACGCACCTATATATGTATGCTGTGTGTGCGTTTATTTATACATATCTCTATATATCTATATATATATAATATAGGTGTGTGTTTATATATATATATATATATTGTCGAGGAGAGTGAGTTTATTGTGGATTCAAAACCAACAAAAATTAATCAGTACAGGAAAGCTTATGGAAAGTGGTGCAAAAATATATTAATAACAGTTGTCGAGGTAGAAACATGTCTGGTCTTGTCTAGGACTTGTCCGGACTTGTCTATTATGCAACTTCAGTTATCTCATCTGTTCAGAAAGGGAGCACAGAGTGCTGCAGAAATGCTCCACTCAGAAACACACACACACACACACACTCACACACACACTCACCCAGACGCACGCTCACACAGACAGGCAGAGCACAGGAGGAGAACGGCAAAGGGAGCAGAAAAGAATAATTGTTTTAAACATTAGAAAAGTCCATAAAGTCTGAATAAAAGAAATTGTAGTTATAAAGCTAAGATAAATAAGAGAAGTTAACTGTGTCTTAAAAGTTTAACCGTTAAAGAGTTGTGAAAGTCATGAAGAAAGTCACTTCCTAAAAACAAGCAGCCACATTATTAAGTTCATACACGAACATTTTAACTGCAGCAGAGAGCAGGAGGAAGAAAACGTGAAGCAAAAGACTTGTTCTAACTTTGAAATGTTTTTATCTGAACCTGGTTTAACCGTAATTGGTTTTAAAATTAACATGTTTTAATCAGTATAATCATGAGATATATGATTTTAACCAATAATCATGGTATATGTGTTTTAACTAAAATAATCGAGTAAGATGTGTTTTACTTAATATAATCAAGTGAGATATGATTGTAACCAATATAATCATTTAATGTGATGTTGTTATGATAGAGAGTTAATCATTTTATGATAGCAATTGTAATGATGTGTTACTATGTTTCAAAGATGGTTTTGTGACAAAAGTGGTCTATTGCAAAACACACATGTTGGGAAGTATAACTTGCAAACACTTTACTGGAAAAAGTGATGTAACTAACTGACCAGAGTTGTGTCAACCTCCGCCCTGGTGAATCATCCAGCCTCGAGCACAAAGAGCAAATTCATTACCTAATAAGGGATCATGTAGCTTCAAGCAGAGATTGCAAGAATAGAACAGAACTGCAGCTCTGCCCAAGCAAGCAAACCTAGCCAATCACAGACTAGCTATCCCCCTCCTCCCAGGGAGGAGGCGGGACTAAGATTTCTATTTAACCACCCTGTTGCGACAGGACGAGGCAGTCCAGCTGTCAGGCTGTCCGAAGTTGTCATGATGCGGTCGAGGAACTGTACATCAGACATCGAGTAACTGGAGCTGACCTGCTCCACTGAAGACCCAAGGCGTGGTTCAGATCGACTCCGTGCTGACAGGAAGAAGCAAGCGTCCTGGGGAGAGACTTCTTTTCTTTCATTTTTAAGCTTTGAGGAAGGACTGGATAGTTTTTACCCAGACAGCCAGGACGAAGCAAAACTTGTTTCTTCAGATCAGACCAGCAGGGAGTCAGAGGTGAGTCTCAGTCCTCAGGGACTGAAGGCGACTGCTTCAGGTATTCCCTCTCGGTCCCCGAGGGACTTTGAGGAATGAAAAGGGATGACTGCAAGACACCTTACTGAATCCTGGCTTCAGCTAGATTTAAATCAAATCAAATTAAAAGCTGATATAGCGGAAGCAAATAGACAATTCAATTATTCTAGAACATCAATTGCTCGAGGTTGCTTGATAATACTGAAGGCTCTGGGGAGATACCTCTACTGGGTAAGATCTTATGTAAAACTCTAATCCCTGATCCTTAAGGTCAGGAGAGATGTGTGATTGCAAAAGACCACTCTAACTCTGATTCTTAAAATCAGATGAGATGGAAATGTGAGAGTGTACTCTAAACTCTAGCTCATAAAGCTGGATGAGGAATTTTCGTATGATCAAGCGCTCTAATTCTGGTCTATAAGACTGGATGGGTATTGGAAGTGTTAACTGTGTGACATCAATGAGACTACCCTCCGAGCCTCTCCAGCCTGGACTCCAGAAAAGAACCTCCTCAAAGACTACATGCAGTCTGAACAACTTAACATCAGGTCTGAGGATTGTTTGGTGAATTAATACTTTTGGTTTACTTATAATCATAATAATTAATTGTACTGTTATGCTGTAAACGCTGATCCTTCCCTGCAAAATAATGGATTAAAATAAACAAAACGTAAAATTCTTGACTTTTATTCATCAACTACTTGTCCATGGAAATGTAAGTTTGGTTCACAAAGATAACATCAAATATTGGGAGGTTTTGAAAGGTTAAGCATTAGCATCTAAGGTTTAATATAAAAACAATACCCCAGGATCCGATCTCCTGGATCCTAAAATTAACTGGATCAGTAACAATAGCGAGCTTAAACACGGGAGAAGCCTCCGTTAACATGAGTTGCCTTGTACTAAACCCTCCGGTCCCCAGCTGCTGAGGTGGAGGGAGGGGCAAGGTGAAAAAGGGGTGTGGCTTATGGAAGCTAGGAGGTGAATAGTCCAGATGAATTCTCCCATCGACAGCCTTCAGTCGGAAGCTGTCCCACGTAGTTCAAGGTAATACCCAAACTCCGGGACCGGTTCAATAGACCCTGTTAGCAGGTAGGCTGCAGTGAGGGTGTGTCACGCACCTTGTGATTACCTCGCTGATCTAGGAAAGCAAACATGGCGACCACGAAGGGACCCTCTTTATGAATAAAGACTCCCAAGAGACAAGGCGTGCGTCAAAGGACTGACAAGCGCCAGAAAAACGACTCCTCTTAGAGTAGAGAAGTTGTAGTCGGCTGGTCTAAGCTATCAGCTAAGTGCCCCTTAATTCCACAGCAGTGGGCGGGGTAAAAAGGGCTTACTAAGGATCTGCTGACCACAGATCCGGAGTAAGATTAGCAGCAGGTCTGTTTTCATCCCAGGTACAGGGACATAAAGTCAGTCGGCTTTGAAAACAGACAAACTCGAGACGACAGAAACGAAAAATGGCTGCAGAAGCGGCACCAACAGGACTGGTGGTCCAGTCCACAGAAAACGATCCAACTGGACCAAAACCCGCACCAGCGGCAACGACAAAGACTGAGGACCCGCCCAAAGTGGACGATCCAAACCGACAAGAACCGGACACAGCAGGTGAGCCAAAGAATGAGATTCCGATAGAAATAATTCCGTACGGCCAGGGGTTCCCTACTTGGCATTCCGACCTTCAAACAAGGTACAGAAGAAGTCATATAAAAGTAAACGATAAGGAATTAGAGACCTACCTGGCTAAGGAAATAGCAGAAAATAATATCTTCTGTAGTCCTGGGTTGGTAGAAGGCCGTCAGATAATGGTAATAAAAGACCCAGGCTTTATGACACGTACAGCTGGCCCCAGAACATGGCTAAAATGGTGGGCACAGCAGCTTGAGGCCCCTTATGGCCTAAACATAATAATGTTACACAGTCCCTCGGCCGAGTATGACCCTCTCGTAAAGAGGGCGGCTAAGACATCGGGGATAGCACATTCTAGCGCAACTCCTGATGCAAAAGCAATCAAAACACTTCCCCAGTATGAGGAGGAATTGACTAAAATGAAAGCATACAAAGTGAAAAGGAAACAGACACCTAAGATGGAACCTGGAAATGACTCTGTAACAGGATCTCCTGAAACTACGGACGATGAACGTGGGGAGGGAGGAACAAATCCAACAGCTCCCCCGCCAGGTGAAGGAACATCAGGAGAGATGAGGTTCGTAATTCTCCCATACGGCCATGGTTTTGAGTCCTGGCACCCAGAAGTTCAGAGGGTAGTTAGGGAGAACAGCGCGGATATAGAGGAAAAAACCCTAAAACAAGGTCTGGTGCATTATATAAAACATAAAAGAGAATACTATGGTTTGCCAGGAACAGACAACAGTCAACTGATAATAGTAAAAGACTCGGCAGAAATAACAAGCAAGAGCGAGATTAGAGCATGGCTACGATGGGTGATGAATCAGATTGAGGAGAGTAGGCGCGGAAATGTGACCTCTATCCTCAGTCCTTCAACTGAGTATGACCCCCTAATAAAAAGGGTTGCCAAAGAAACCGGGTTGGGTGTATACTTAATAGACCCAAACGTTAAAGCAACCCCGATGAGTGAAACGTATAGGGAAGAAATAGATAAATTGAGACAATACCGAGAGATAAGGAATGGAGTAACAAGTAACCCGGAACATGGATCAGACTCTGAAATAAACACTCCGGAAGAGTCAGGTAAAGAACCTGAGCCAGAAAAGAAGCCCGTTGCTCCTAGGAGAACAAGGGCCACAAGAAAAGAAATAGAACCAGGTCTCTCAGTCCTCCTGTATGGCAGAGGGTATGAAACCTGGGACCCATCCATGCAAGAAACGCTCAAACGAAACAACCCGACACTAGGTGAGAAAACCTTGCTGAAGGACCTGCACGAACAAATAGGAGAGCTGGGGGAGTTTAACTGCACCCACATGGGGCATTTAAGCCAAATGGTAGTATGGGCACACCCAACGGAAGTAAAGACAAAAGCCGAAGTTCTAACTTGGTTGGAGTGGTGGACACAAGTGATTGGGGAAACCACTACAGGAGAGGTGTTAGACTTATACAGCCCATCAGAAGAGTACGACCCCCTAGTGAAAATGGTAGCCAACGAAATGGGTGTGGGCTGGGTCACTAGCGCTGAGGACAGGACGGTAAAAGCGACCTATAGATTTAAAGAATACACTAAAGAACTGAATAAACTTAGGCAGTACAAGCAAATGATAGCAGATCGGAAAAAAGCAATACCAAAAGGGCGAGGCAGCAGTGGACTGGGCTGCGCAGCCATAAAACCAGCCTCAAACCAGGGTCCCAGTTCATGGGGTTCCAAAGGGAACTTAAGAACTTACAGAGAAAACCGTACTTATGGTACTGACCCAGAATCAAGTGAAACGGACAATGAAGGGGACCCCAGGTCTCCTGCCACCAGCCCCGAAAGAAAGAGGAAAGGAAGGAAAGACAACGGAGATTCAAATCCCGGTGAGTCAGATGACAACGCCGGTAAGGGATTCAAAATTATGACCCGAGCCCTGGCAAAACAGTTAGCCGAATTCTTGAACGTAAACCCCGTAGAAAAAACGGAGATACATAACCCAAAAGGGCAGTTAAAACCCCAACAGGAAACTAAACCACCCCTAGTAGGTTCCTTACGACCCTCGGGAGAAATTCCTAAGAAAAGTATTGCTAAGATAAAACATCATGACCAAGACTTTGAACTCCCTCAGGGATCAGGCAGTACGGGGCAAACTTTCAAAGGACTCCTTGAAGGAGTACCAGAACCAGCCCCAAGAGCAAGACCAAGGACTGGATCTCCTCGCAAGCAACCCATAGAGACAATCCAATTCTCAAAACCCCTCGGTCCATTACCCGACGAAGCTCGGGTCTTAAAACTTCAAAATGGGATCAAGGTATGTAGTTTGGTAGGAAGCGCCTTCACAATGGAGGGCGATGGGCTGCTGGTATTCACCAAAAATAACTGTAAAATCCATAACAAAACTTTCAGAAAGGTCCTGAACACTGCAGCTGGACCCCAATATGAAAATGAAGTAAGAGAGTTGATGGCA
>JBBPBX010045425.1:9592-27035 GCA_038048925.1 Garcialebias charrua
TATATACATATATATACATATATATACACATATATACATATATATATATACATATATATATACATATATATATATATATATATCATATATATATATATATACATATATTTATCTTTTGGAAACCTTTAAAACAAAAACGTGATATCTGGGAGTGTGTACACAAAAACATTGTCTGAATGAGGTCCATGTTATTTTATTCATATACTGTGATTTAGTGAGTTTATTGAAGTTATTTTGTACTGACTGAACTGCACATAACTGTTATAACAAAGCAAAAATAAAAAGGCAACAGTTGAAACTAAGGAGCCTTGATGCCTTCTTAAGCTGAGCATTCAGAAAAAATGTTACACTCACTATTATTGATCTTATTTCAAAGAAGTGGTGAGGCATTTCTGTTAGTTTGTATGCAGCAAAGTACAAGGGTGACAGCGCCAAGATGGCTGCCCTAAATCCTGCGTTTGAGCAGGCTATGCTTGGTCTACTATATATAATGTCTATGGTCTCCTCCCCCTGTCTATCCTGAGGTTGTGATTGGCCAAAATGACGCGCTCCACCAAAGATGTTTTATTATTGTGAAGATGCATTACTCTTTCTTGAAATCCAGTCGGGGGAAATGATGCATTCTAATCTGCCACGGGTCTTTCAAGTGGAGAAGACGAAAATAAGTTCCGGAACGCACCTTACGCTTTAAAAAAGTCCCGGTACTGTCAGGGTTACATTTTAGAAGTGGCGGAACTGGGTACCGGTGAGTTCCGGCCCACTTAAAGCACTGCTTGTTACCTTTTAGCTATACTTCTTCCACTGTATTTTATAAATAATCTCCCTCTCCTGTAACATTTAGTTGACGAGGATTGCCGGAGTCTGGCTGGGTCTGAGTCTAGTGTTAGCACGAGTGGAGCTAGCACACCAACGTTAGCTTCTCCTTTCATGGAAGCAGGGAGAAATAAAATGAAATGACTGAGGCAAGAACAAACGAATGTCATCGATCTGTTACCAGATTTGTGGTGAAAGGTTTGCACCCTTTTACAACAGTGGAAGCACGTGAATTTCGGTAAGAAAATATTTAAATGATAAATATCAAATTGTAAGTTGTCAGTTTAACAAGTTCAGTTCTGTTTCTGTTTCTATTCCGACCTGTGGCCAGATACTTCACATCCTCCAGAAGCTGGAAAAACATTACACCGTGCAGGCAGATGACTCTGCTTTCAGCAGGAGTAAAACATCTGAAATGATCTTTCCAAACGTTACAAAGTAAATTTGTTAAATAATGACTAGTAATAATAATTTACACCAAACTTAGTAAACTATCTTCCCTTTCCCTAAATTTTGTTTTCCTCCATTTTAAATTTCAGGATGACTGTATCCAAGCGTTCCTTGAAGAAGCGACTGTTATCGACCCCAGAAAACACTCAGGCAGCCGTAGCAACAACAGCAGAGGTATTTGAATTACACACTAAATAAGTGTGAAAGCAGATATGTTAATTTTTCTGAACAAAAATTACTAGTTTGTTTTGATGAAGTTTTATTGTTTATTAGGAAATTCCTAATAAACAATAAAACCATCAAATAGGAATACTACATATATTTTTGGTTTTGGTGAAAGATCATTAAATTCTTTATGAACACAAATGGTTTACTATATTTTATTACCCAAATGAGAACCGATAACAGAATTGATAAGGAATCGAATCGATAAATGACATCGATAAAGGCATCAATATCGATAATTTCTTATCAATTCCCATCCCTACACGCGACGTCACGCCCGACGCCAAGACGTGGCTGGAAGCGCGTCCCCCATTGACTTTACATGTAAACTGGACGCTCCTGCTGCTGAAAAGCTGTTCAGTGTGATCACACCATTAGGATTGCTTCCCTGTTTTTTGCAGATGATATGGTCCCATTGGCTTCAGCAGGTCGTGACCTACAGCTTTCACTAGAGCGGTTTGCAGCCGAGTGTGATACGGCCGGGATGAGGATCAGTTCCTCCAAATCCGAGGCCATGGTCTTGAGCCGGAAAAGGGTAGAGTGCCCTCTCCGGGTCGGGGAGGAGCTCCTGCCCCAAGTGGAGGAGTTTAAAGGGGACCTCAGATGTATTTTTTAAATTTTTATGGTATTTCTGTGGGATATCCAGACCCTATTCCTTCAATTTAATGCACAAAATAATTATTAGATAATCAATTATACCCTTTTTAATTCTGCCATTTTTAACTTTCGTTTTGAACGACCGGTTTCTTGAAGTCCACGCCCTTCAACGATCTGTTCACGCCCTCTGTAACAGCCAGTATCTGTAATGTGTTGTTGTTTTAAAATTAGCTCTTTTTTTATTACTCATTTGACTTACTGTTAGTGTTAGCTTAAGATAACTTACCGAAACCCGTCTGAGCGCGCCGCAGTTTGCTGCTCCTTTTAGCATTAGACCACCCGAATCCGAAGCTAATGTTAGCTTGTTCCTCTTCCGGTTTTCGCCAGCTCCGCTCGTGAAGCACGCGGAGATTTTGGGAGTTATCGCTGTTCCAGTGAAGACAACACAAAGTTCACCAAGTGTCTCCCGTAAATTAATCTGTAAGGAGAAGGTCCTCTTGCTGCGAGCCTGCTGCGAGGCTGCTGCAAGGCTGTACAGTTGAAGCTCCGCTCCATCGCGCCGGAAGAGGGTCCCGTCGAACCCGGTCCTTCCGCCTGTGGTCCGCTCGTTTAATTTTTGCCGGCTGCGCGTTGGCAGCGATCGCAAATACACTAAAAATTGAACTAAAACATAAAAATAACAATTATACTTTATTTATAAAGCCATTTAAAAAAACACAGCTGCAACAAAGTGCTGTACACATGAAATTAAGAACATATAAACAAAAGATGAGATGAAATCATGAAAAACAACAGTCATGTGTTTAATACAGAAGTGGGTTGAGCCTAACCAGGGGTTGCTAGGTGAGGGGCTGGACTCAGGTTTGATCTGATTGGCTGGCGGCTTGTGACGTCAATAAATGCAGGAAGTGTGAATCCTGGTGTATTTATCAAAAATAAATAAATCTACTTAGAGTAAATAAACCACTGGGTGCATTTTTTTGGCACAAGGACTGTTTTTTTATGAAGTAAATACCCAAAGTTTAGTAAAAAAACATTAAAAAGTGAATTTTGCATGTGTGGTCCCCTTTAAGTATCTCGGGGTCTTGTTCACGAATGAGGGAAAACTGGAGCGTGAGATCAATAGGCGGATAGGTGCAGCGTCGGCAGTGAAGCGGGCGCTGTACCGGTCTGTCGTGGTGAAGAGAGAGCTGAGTCAAAAGGCAAAGCTCTCAATTTACCGGTCGATCTACGTTCCCACCCTCATCTATGGTCATGAGCTTTGGGTTGTGACCGAAAGAACAAGATCTCGGATACAAGCGGCTGAAATTAGTGTCAGGGCTCTCCCTTAGAGATAGGGTGAGAAGCTCGGTCATCCGGGAGGGACTCAGAGTAGAGCCGCTGCTTCTCCACATCGAGAGGAGCCAGTTGAGGTGGCTCGGGCATCTGGTTAGGATGCCTCCTGGACGCCTCCCTGGTGAGGTGTTCCGGGCATGTCCCACCGGGAGGAGACCCAGAGGAAGACCCAGGACACGCTGGAGGGACTATGTTTCTCGGCTGGCCCTTGGGATTCCCCCAGAGGAGCTGCTCCAAGTGGCTGGGGAGAGGGAAGTCTGGGCCTCCTTACTTAGGCTGCTACCCCCGCGACCCGACCCCCGGATAAGCGGAAGAAAATGGATGGATGGAATTAAAAATTTTTTATTGATTCATGCAAATGATATTTTACAAACCTATAACATAGCTCTACAGAGAGTGGTGAAGGCTGCACAGAAGTCTGTTGGAGTCAGTCTCCCCACCATCACAGACATTTACACCTCCAGATGCAGGAAAAGAGCCACCTGCATCATGAAAGACCCCACTCACCCAGCACACTCACTCTTTGCCCCACTCCCCTCAGGACGGAGGTTGAGGAGCATCAAATGTAGAACCACTAGACTGAGGAACAGCTTCTACCCTGAGGCTGTTAGACTCATGAATAAATAAATAAATAAGAATAAACACTGCAAAATATCACATCATGCTGATGCTGATCTGTTTTCTTGTTGCTGTGTTCATCTGTGACCATCTGCTCATACAGACTCATGTTCGTGCTGCTGTTTATAATGATACCCTGATGCATGCTCAATAATCCAGGTAGAAAAATCTAAAAAAGCTAAGTCTGGTCCTCTGGACATTCAAAAACAAAAAAACAAAACAAAGCAAAAAATTGTAGAAACGTTTCGTCTTTCGTCCGAAAGACTTCCTCAGTCTGAGGTGCTGGGTTCAGCTCAGTCTTATAAATAGCACCCTCCACAGTGTTACACAACCAGTTGGCTGATGACAGCCTGAAACCAGCTGCTCACATGATCAAGGAGGACCATCAGCCTAACAATGGATCGTTAGCACCCTGATGGTTGTTTGCTATTCACAGAGGGCTGAGTGATACCAGCAATCACAGCATTGTAGGAGGGGGACAGTTGAACTCGGAGGCCTCCACCCCTGTTTAATGATGGGCGGTTTCTTTTCACAAAGATGGCCTCCTTTACTCCTCTCTCAAACCATCGTTCCTCTCTATCAAGGATGTGAACATCTTCATCCCTGAAAGAGTGACCGCTGGCCTGGAGATGAGTGTAGACTGCAGAGTCCTGACCTGATGATGTTGATCTTCTGTGCTGGGCCATCCTTTTGGCCAGTGGCTGTTTAGTTTCCCCGATATAAGACTGATCACAGCCCTCCTGACACTGAACAGCATACACAATGTTACTCTGTTTTTGCCGGGGGACTGGATCTTTGGGATGAACCAGTTTTTGCCGTAATGTATTTTGAGGTTTAAAAGCCACTGGGACGTTGTGTTTAGAAAATAAACGTCTCAATGTCTCTGAAACCCCTGCAACATATGGAATGGCCACTGGTCTGGGTCTGGGTTCCTTCTTTTCACCTGATGGCTGGCTGGAGTCCTGTTTGGGTTTCTTCTCTGCTTTCAGGAAGGCCCAGTTAGGATATCCACATTTCTCTAGAGCCTGTTTTGTGTGTGATTTCTCCTTCTGTCTGGCTCCTGCGTTAGTGGGGACGCTGTCTGCTCTGTGGTACAGAGTCCTGATGACTCCTAACTTGTGCTCCAGAGGGTGATGGGAGTCAAACTGTAAATACTGGTCTGTGTGGGTGGGTTTGCGGTACACCTCAGTTTGCAAATTTCCTCTATCAGAAACTGAGACCTCACAGTCCAAGAAAGCCAACCTGCCATTTCTTACATCTTCTCGTGTGAACTTGATATATTTATCCACAGAGTTGATGTGATCAGTGAAATGTTGGACTTCCTGAGATTTAATTTTAACCCAGGTGTCATCAACATACCTGAACCAATGACTTGGTGGTCTCCCCGTAAAGGATGTCAAGGCTCTCTTTTCTACCTCCTCCATGTACAGGTTGGCAACAATAGGAGAAACTGGAGACCCCATAGCACATCCATGTTTCTGCCTATAATATTGCTCCCCATATGTGAAGTAGGTTGACTGCAGGCACAGTTTCAAGAGTTGACACAGTTGCTCTGTGGAAAGCGTGGTTCTGCTGTTCAGAGTGGTGTCTGATTTTAACCTTAAACAGACCACCTCTACTGCTTCATCAACAGGAATGCACGTAAAGAGTGATGTAACATCAAAAGAGACCATTGTTTCATCAGTCTCCATGATGACATCCCTCACCTTATCCACAAAGTCCATGGTGTTCTGTATGTGGTGTTCTGAGCTGCCAACTAAAGGGATGAGTACAGATGCCAGATATTTGGAAACATTGTAAGTGACAGAGTTAATCATGCTAACAATTGGTCTTAAAGGTACACCTTGTTTGTGGATTTTGGGTAAACCATACAGACTTGGCGTGGCCTCCCCTGGGTACAGTCTGTGGTACAGAATATTGTCAATAGCCTTGTCCTGCTTCAAAATTTTCAGGCAATCTATCAACTTCTTCTTGTAACAACCATCAGGGTGCTAACGATCCATTGTTAGGCTGATGGTCCTCCTTGATCATGTGAGCAGCTGGTTTCGGCTGTCATCAGCCAACTGGTTGTGTAACACTGTGAGAGGGTGCTATTTATAAGACTGAGCTGAACCCAGCACCTCAGACTGAGGAAGTCTTTCGGACGAAAGACGAAACGTTTCTACAATTTTTGCTTTGTTTTGTTTTTTTGTTTATAATGATGTTTTTCCACTACATTAGGGCTTAGTGTATTACTAGTTGATGTTTCTCTTAGTTAATTCTAGATGTTATTACTTTTTTTCTCTTGCATTTGTTGTTGGATGTAACTGGGACTCCGTGTACATAATCTCGTTTTCATCACATGTACCACATGCGGTGCAAATGACAATAAAGACTCTCTGACTCTGACTCTGACTCTCTATAAACGAGCATCAGTTTTGCATCATTAAGGTATTTTAGCAGAAAGATTAGGACATTTCTACTAGAAGTGCTCCAAACTGCACAAGATGCAAGACTATAAAAATATCTAAAACAAAACCAGTGTACTGTGAAACTGATGGCAACAAGTTGACCTGTTTAATGTTGCGAAACAAGAGGCCGAAAACACCTGAATAAATGTACACAAATTAAATTAAATGCGTTATTCAACCCTTGGGAGTAAATTCAAAAACTTGGTCACTGTAAAGGTAACACATTGAATCTTCATCGTACATTTTGTAACTCTAACTACTATATTTTTCAGACTATAAAGCACACTTAGAATCCTTTAATTTTTCTCAAAAATCACCATTGAGCCTTATAATCTAATGTACAGTCTGTATTAATTCTGGTTGTGCTTTGCTTACTGACCTCAAACTGATTTTATGTGGTACATGGTGCCCAAAAATCTGTCAAAATGTTTTAATTTGGCTTAAGGCTCCTTAATCCGGTGAACCTTATAGTTCATAAAACACGGTAATATGTACCGTATTTCCTGCCATACCCGTCGCACCGCCTTATAAGTCACATCAGTCCAAATAAGTCTAAAAAAGTGGAAAAATCCACAAACATGTTGCTTCATCGTATATGTCACATCTAAGATAAGATAAAATAAGATAGAACTTTATAGATCCCGCAGGAAATTAATAAAGTCTATTCTATTCTAGTATGCATCACCGCTGACAACCCGGAAATGTGGGCCGGTGTTGTGCCAAAAATCAATTGGCTGCCAAATGGCGGCCGCGGGAGCGTGCACAGGAGGACTTTGACAAAAATTTAAAAAGATAAACACTTAAAAACAATAAGTTTACAACAGTAAAAGTGTGTCTCAATCCAACGTTTGCTTAATAAAAGGACTTTAAAGCTGAACTATGTAACTTTGTAATGTAGTCTGTAACTTTTTAACAATATATTTTTAACATATTTCTTCACTCTGTCACTATCTACTGACAAACTGATGTTAGACAAAGTAATCTCTGAAAAAAACTATAGTCCCCTTGCTTCTCTATCAGCATTTATAAAAACACTAAAAACACAGAGTGACCCGGACAATGACCAGCCAATAAAAACAGAGTTGTTTGTCACGCCCCAACCCACGCCCCCGCCTGTCCCAGCCCCAGCGCCGCGCACGTTCTCATTCAAAGGATTGCAAAGCGATGCAGGACTGTTTTGTATGTGACACAAATGTATTAAATATCCCTTCTTCATCCCAGAGCTGGACTTTTATTTTGTTTTTTTGCCAAAAGTCAAGTGATCGCTTCATCCTTCACTCACAGGAATGAGGAAATTGATTTGTCACGACTCACGAGCGAATTAAATCATGTCCAAAGTGGCTGGTGAAGCTTTGCTGATTTCAGGGTGTTTTTGGACGAGTGATTCATGGTTTTATTATATTTTTTAAACCGTTATATTATCATATAAACACAGAACTTCGCAGCGTCTGCCACAGGACATGTAGTGGGGGCGGAGCGTTCCAGACATACCAGACCTGCACTGACAGACATGAGGAAGTCACGAGCGAATTAAATCATGTCCAATGTTGCTTCGTGAACCTCTGCTGATTTCTGCTGGTTTTTGTGTTGTTGGACAAGTGCTCCATGGTTTCATTATAATTTTTAAAAACGTTTTATTAACATATAATCACAGAACTTCGCAGCGCAGACAGGACATGTAGTGGGGGCGGAGCATTCCAGACCTGCACTGACAGAAAGAGGAAGTCACGAGCGAATTAAATCATGTCCAACGTTGCTTCGTGAAGCTCTGATGATTTCTGCTGGTTTTTGTGTTGTTGGACAAGTGCTCTATGGTTTTATTATATTTTTAAAACGTTTTATTAACATATAATCACAGAATATTGAAGCGCTCCGAGCGGACACACAGCAGGGGGCGGAGCTGCAGAACTCAAGTTCAACAGAGAACGGACTGTGGCTCCCCCTCAGAGTCATATATGGCTCTGAGGGGGAGGGAGCAGAATGCTTTTACCTGCTGGAAATTTTTCTAAGTCCCAGGGTCCTGCTGAAATTACATAGTTCACCTTTAACGGTCAAATCAACTGTATTTCAAAAGTATGTGTTGCCTCAGTGCTCCGGGAGTGCGCAGAGGGAGGGAAAAAATAAGGAGGAATGCTGCTCATTTCTTGAAAATTTAACAAGAAAAGCACCCAAAAAACAATTATTTGTTTGCTCAAAATTATAGCAAAGTTGTGGCTCAGTCTAACATTTGCTTAATACATGCATTTTAATGGTCAAAAAAGCTGCATATCGGTTTAAATTGCTCCAAGCAAACCACAAAGTTGGACACCAACATCATAAAGCTGTAACTCCTGAAAGCTTCAACACAGTGAGGGCTCTAATGAAAGATAAGAACGACAGGAATCTTATTCTACATCCAGATTCACTGTCAGCATGATTAAAATATACATAAAATTATGAATAAACAGTAAGGAGGCACAAAGCAATAAGCACGTAAACACCCACCTCTCAGCATCACACACAGCTGAAAACATGACAAAAAGCACATCATTTCTTACTTTCCCCCCAAAGTATTTACATTTAAACAATATTTAAACAAACAGCAGCAGTTTATAACATGTTTTCATTTTGAAGTAGAATTTGGTCTGTTATTTAACTCAATTCATATTCCATCCTGTTCGAGGCGCTCCCAGAAACGCTTCACTGCTCGTCTTTTTTTAGCCATTTCCTCGTCAGAAAAATCATTCTTCCTTCCCTTACGCCACTCAGCCACATCGTAAGAGCTATATTTTCTCTTTACAGTACGGTTTGCCATCTTTTAGTTGAAAATAAACTGTTAAAGTATTTTTCGCCAATAAAAATGGGGCTTGTGCACTGGCTCAAGCTAAAAAATTATTTTACAATACACTTCCTACAGCCATTTTAGATTTTGCTTGTGAACATTACATATCTACGTGATGGGAATTTGATTGGTTATACGTCTGTAGTATCAGAACAGGCGTCAGAGCTGATTGGTCAGTTCTGTACACTAAAGAGTGTCTGTGTCCCGGTCAGATCACGTGACGCTCGGTCAATGTTATTGTCTCTGGAGAGACCATAGATTGACCCAGTTGGTCAAATGATGTGTCAATCAAAATTGGAGAGCCTACACTGCCATTTTGACACCTATTAGAAGCACCTGGTAAAGCATAGCAGCTGTTTAAAGCAAAAAAACGCCATGCCAGCCTGCAGTAATCCACTCAACTAGCCATTAGTGTATCAATCCAGTGTGAAAAAAACTATTTGTGTCCAAACTTGTTAGCCATCTACAAAGTACAACAGGTAAGATATTTATTGTTGATAACTTTACAAGAGTATCCCACTTCAAGATGCGAATTACTATTTCAAGTAAAAAATATCCTTGTTTTTCCATTTTAAATTATCTTACATGTATATCGGCATCAGCTCCCCGAGCGCCCTCTGGCTGCTCACTGCACCACCTGGGGTGGTTGGGTTAAATGCAGAGACGAATTTCGTCTGTGTATGGGAAACATACGCAGATGACAGACAAACACATTATTATTATTATTATTAACCTAAAAATAAGTCTGTTTTGTTAAAAAAAAAGAAACTTTCACAGTTTAAAATTTTACTAAACTGTCTGCTTCATTTTAAAGAGTGCTGATTAGTAAATCATTACAATCTATTAAATAATTTACAGTATTTGTATATTTGTGGTAAGAAGCAGAACTGTAACCTCATATACCAGTAGTCTAATTATGTCTTACTTGCACCTTATTAACAATAATTTGCTGCTAATCTTTTGTACCTGATTTCATGTGAGAACTGGGATGATAAGGAAGTGTTTTTTTTTTGTTTTTTTTTAAAGATTCATACATGCAAACTCTAAAAAATGGCCTTGCTGAAAACTGACCTCCACAGCTGCAGGACATCTGATAAATCTTTATCATGAACTCATTTGAATCTTGACCTTCGAACAAGCCTCAAAACTCCACTGCTACAATTGTAAGCACTGATTATGATAATTGCGCCGTAAAGTTACAATAAGGAGAATTAGCCAAAAATAATAATAATAATAATAATAAGGCAAGGCATTCAGAAGGAACTCAGCTTTGTTATGCAAATCAGTTGTTTCCTAAATGTGATTTGGATTTTATTTTCTTTAAACAACAGGAGATAAATTGCAAACAAGAGGTATGCGAGAGGATGAGAGGATCTGTGAAAATATTTTGTGTTTCAACCCCAAAAATCTGTCATGTGTTTTTTTTTACCTGTACATGTGTTCACAAGCTTGAAATGTGATAATGATTTGAATAGCTACGCTTAAAAAAAAAAAGATTTTCTGAGTAACGGAGCTTCACACAATAGACGTTAAAACCAGATTCTTCCTTGAATCTTTCATGATTACATCTACTGTAATTGGCTGCAGCTTCACAAAAGGTGATGACCTCAGATGGACATTGATTCAAAACAATGGATTTTTTCTAGTTACGTACATTGCCCCTCCCCAATAAGTCCGACTAACCTTTTTGAAATGCTTCACACACACGAACACGCACAGAGGTAGGACTGTGATTTACCACAGCGCCCCTATCAAAGTGCCCTTTTTGTAATTACTCTCCGGCCAATATCCTGACCCTGATGATTGGCAAGAGCAGAATGTTCTCGATGCCACGATCTTCCTGCTGGGACTGACTGGGACCTGCTCCTTTATCTCTGACACACACCTTGTCCTGCTGTGAATGAGAACACGTCGGATGCGAAGGCCTTTAGCACTTTGCTGCTTCCATTACACTTTGCAGAGTGGGAGGATCTGATACCCGCATGAAAGCCGTGATAATTTGCTCGACCTAACGTGTTTCTCTTCCCCCTCTTGTCTGACGTGGTCTTGGGTACTGAGGAAAAGCTGTGCAAACTAAGCCAGCCCGGCTCACGTCTGGTTACGGCACGATCTGCACCAAACAAACTGCATTAAGGTTTTCCCCCCTCCCCGCTTCCGTTCGTTTGGACCCTCTCAGGCCTTTGGCCGGCGGTGCTGTCTGACTTGGGCGGCAGAGGTTTATGAAGGTGTGTAGGCGAATGTAAATGCTGAGCACAACGAGCAGCGTTCAGTAAACAGCCTGAGGGCATACGTCAGCTGTGAAGATCTTCCTCATAAACTTAGACACGGTTTTATTTATTTCCAGAGCACTTCTAAACTTCAGATTTGTTCTTATTGTAGCGCACCTATGTTAACGACTCGCATACTAAGAAAGTTATGTTATATGGAAAAAAAACTTTTTTAGTTTTTAGCAAATATTTCAAAACTTTAACTTTTTACTGACAGCACAGAAGAACAGTTTCAGCTCAAACTGCTCTAAAGGACTAAAATTAAGGCAGTTTCTTTTTTTAAACTAAATCCATCAGTTAATACTAAATGTCAGTCAGAGCAAAATTATCACAGAAAGACACATTTAAAGGTATTGTGACATGATGTTGGAAATTTGCATATTTGTCACAACATATACAGTATATCTTATATCATTCAGCTATGTTCATTTTTGCAAAATAAATTATAAATATATTAAAATTTCATTACAAGTTATGGTAATTTTTTCGCTGTGATACGTCACTGGAAATCCGAGAATTTCCGCATACGTCATCAGTGACGTGGCAACGGGAAAGGCACTGCTCCAACGCGCATGTAAATAATAATGGCGGAGCATGTCGAATCAGACGAGTGCAGCATTTCTAGTGTTGATCGTCCAAAACTCTCATTAATAAACCCTCCCTGAATAAATAAACTTACTGATGTTACCTGATCGCGCAGACATAATTTAAAAATACATTACTAGCAACGTGTGTGTGCTACCGAATTTCTGTCGGCTAGTTTGTTAGCAGCGAACAAACACAACTTGTTGTTAGCACTTGAATGTATTGAAGCAATCGAAGGGCTATTCATCCAATACAGTTATTGGACACTCGATCAATGGAAAAGTGATTTAGACACGGTTTATTTCATACACAGTAGCTAAGTGGGGTTAGATTCTCCTATGGTTCTTTGTTCTTGGGCTAAGCTAACAGCGAGGCCCGATCACATTTGAGATTTATCATATAAAGACAGTAAACAGTGGTGGACATATGAACGCTGGAGAGCGCTAAAGCGCTAATCCGCTTACAGTGGACCTAAACTTTTTGTCAGCGTTTTTGTGGTTTGACTAACTTTTATAATTCATAAGCGGATTTGTGCTATTTTTATTTAAAATGCAGTACCGCTAATAACTAATTATCTATCAGTAAAAACCAATAAACTTATTTAGAGGCTCTTATTCTGGCTCTGTTGCTGCTAGTTTTACCTTTTTCCCCACCGTAAAGAGCAGAGAGGAGGGAGGGTTGGAGGGGGAGGGAGCAGAGCGGAGAACAGACTCGGATCTACCATGTAGGTAAATGATGCCGTTGCCTGGGGATCCCAATCAGCATGGGGCCCCGCGGCCAGTCACCTACATCCCTAACATTGATCCTGCTTGTTAATGTACATTTAACATAAAAATAATTATAGTTACGATGAAAACGATCATTAAATACGCAATAAAAAAACGGTCGATTTCTTTATCCCCCTACTAAAAATGGACTATTCCATCTTGACATCTTCCGGGTCAGAGGTGAACTCAGGGGCTAATTCTGTGGCTAGCTGTTTGTGCTGGGTACTTGGATAAATCCGCAGAGAACCCCGCTGTTTCAAGCCAAATTAACGCGGCCGGAGGATTTTATTGTGTGTTTTGTGTCGACCATTCGACGGTGAGTCGTTAGTTTTATGTATTTGGGTTACTTTTATGTATAAATGCGGTGGCGACACACCCGTGTATTTGAGATTTAAAAGTGGTTTTAGGGATTAAAAGATCATTCTATTTTTTGTTGATTTCGTGGCCGAATAGAATATATGTACGTAAAGTATTAAATAAATCCTTTGATTTTTGTAATTTCATCCTTTTAGGATCATTTTTGTTACTTTTCAGTTGGCAGTGTAGTGCAAATATTGCATAACGCTGCCGGCTATATATAAATATATATATAATATATAAATAGCGGATTAGATTAGCTTCCCCTAATTTTCATAAGACATTTGTGCTTTTGAAATTGTGGACCTAAAAAAATTAATAAGCGTTTTAGAAATTGTGGAACTAATTTTTGGATTAGCGCTGCCCAGCACTGACAGTAAATCATCCAAAACTCTCATTAATAAACCCTCCATGAATAAAAAAACCCATACTGATGTTACCTGATAGTGCAGACATTATTTAAAAATACATTATTAGCAACGTGTGTGTGCTACCGAATTTCTGTCTGCTATTTTTTTTAGCATCCAACATAAATAATCTGCCGTGATAATTGGCTTTATACACTCACAGTGTATAAAGTAAAACAACATGAACTCACGTAAAATATATAGTTTATCATCTAAAACACTACATACCTCCGATTATGTTTACACAAAGACTTACTCGTTTTCTTGTGAGTTTTCCAACTGTAGCTGCTCGGCGTTGTTTAGATGTGGTAGCTGTGGCACTTTATGTAGATTTTCTTTTAAAATAGTAGGAATAGCATCCTCATCCGGTTTTAAAAGTCTTCTACATCTTACTGGTAATCCTAAAGATACTTGTAAACCAGGTGTTTCCTGAAAACAATCGGCAGTAAAATGGTCGCTGCAGACATACGATTCTTTAGTAGGACACCATAGGTCCCTCGTTCTCTGTACTTGTCTTGTCCATTCTTGGCGAAGTTTCTCATCTTTTGGGAATTTGTGAAGGCTCACTTGTTCACTAGCGATATTAGAACACCCAAATGCGCTACAACGTGACAGCATTTTTCAAGTTACACAAAAAAAGAGGCGATCTTTAAGACAATGAATCTGTATGGCAAGCAGTTACCACACCAAACAAACGGGCAAAAAACTGCCTTCTGCCCGTTGTCACGTCACTGATGACGAATGCGGAAATTCTCGGATTTCCAGTGACGTTACACAGCGAAAAAATTACCATAACTTGGAATGCAATTTTAATAAATTTATAATTTATTTTGCAAAAACAAACATAGCTGAATGATAAAAGATATATATGTTGTGACAAATATGCAAATTTCCAACATCATGTCACAATACCTTTAAATCAGACTGTCATCACAATATGTGTGCCAGTTTTCAAGCAAATGTGATAAAAATATTCAGATTCTCTAACCATTAATTTATATTTCATTAATACAGAAAAGTGACTAATGTATTTTCAGCCATACACGTCACACCACCTTAAAAGTCACATCAGTCCAAATACTGTATGTCTAATAAAGTGGAAAAATCTATAAATATGTTGCTTTACTGTATAAAGCCGGGTTCCCACCTAACGCGTCTTCAGCAGCAAAAACTCCCAACGTGCGATGTTGGCTGCTTGTCAACAGATATCTGTTCACACCGAACGCGTATTAAGATGTGCAGTGGGAGGAGCGTCTTGGTCCTTTTACGGTCGGGTTTCTTTTGTTTTTTGTACACTGGGCAGATAAAATCAGCTGTTCGTGAGCCTCGTTACTACTTGAGTGGGTTTTCTACGAGCCGAACTGCAACGAAAGTCTTTGATGAGATTAAAACGGTTTTTTATTTTATTTTTATGTTTGGGGTGATCGTACGCTCGAGCGGACAGCGACAACTGTAAAAATGCCAAGTTTCTTACCAGAGGCTGGTTTCTTAATGGAGGCTCGTTGGGCTAATGGTACATTCAGACCGAACAGCGTTTCAACTTCCAAAAAGCTCGTCACGCACGCAAGTGGACGCACTTGGTGTCCAGACCTACTTGGACCAGAACGCCAGAACGCGAAACTGCTGCGGGGTGTGTGGGAGGAGCTTACCGGTATACCGAGTCCTCACTGCACTCCGCCAGGCGAGGAGCTTTTTATTTCTGTCTCTGTAGAGCAGACTTGACTGGTCGTGAAGGACTTGTCGCGAACACACAGCTACAATGAGTTTCTCTTCCATAGTCCATGACTCCGCGGGTTTTTTCTGTGTCCCACAAACAATACATCACATAGTTGCGCAATACCCCGCCTCCTCGTTTCCGCGTCACATTTTCATTTCATTTATTTATTTATTTAAGTTAGGACAATGCATATTAATCACCATAACAGCAGTTAGCATCAATGTAAATATGCCGGAGTTAGCACAATAGCTAATTTGCATCCGTTGTCCTAAGGCAGGTAAGAATAAGAAACGTCCCATAAAACAAAAGAGCGGAGAAAAATACAAACATCACCTATATAGCACATAACACAACATAAAATTACAATAAAAATATGATGCCATAAGAATAGACAAAGTAATCTACACATGAGTGCACTTCTGATTAGTTTTCAGCCAAAGTTTCAGAGATTTTTTAAAGCTGGAGTAGGTGCCACAGTTCCTGATGGAAACTGGCAGTGTGTTCCATGACTGCGTGCCTCTGATGGACACCACCATTTGGCCAAATTTAGTCCTGCGCCGCTGCACATCACAATCTCCTCTGGTCAGTGCTCTTGTGTTTACTGTACTTGTTTTTTTACTTATAAAATATATTAAAGGAGGAGGAGCAAGTCCATTTAAAACTTTAAAAATCAGGCAAACGTCCATAAAAATCTGATAGCTATTAAAATCCAAAATTTTGTACTTATTTATGATGTTGCAGTAATGATACTGTATTGGCTTTTTGTCAAAAATTTTCAGTGTTTTCTTAAAAAGAGACTTTAGGGGCTTCATGACGATCTCTGAAGTGTGAGACCATGTAGTATAACAATAGGCTATATGGCTGAAGATCATGGCATGCATGTAAGCCTTTGCTGATTCTGTTGTCAGAGAAGGTCTTATATGTTTGAAGTTTGCCAGATTAAGTTTAATTATATGTGAAATTCTCTTTACATGTTGCTTGAAATTTAGATTAGAATCAAAAATGACTCCGAGGTATTTAAATTGTTCAACCACATTAGTCGAAGACGCCGAGGAGGGAAGCGTGTCAGGAGACAGAGGGAGAAGAGGAAAGTGAAGAATGTAGGACTGAGGGTTGCAACTCTAAATGTGGGGACAATGACAGGCAAAGGTAGAGAGCTGGCTGACATGATGCAGAGAAGAAAGGTAGATGTTTTATGTGTCCAAGAGACCAAGTGGAAGGGCAGCAAGGCTCGCAGTATTGGAGCAGGGTTCAAACTGTTTTACCATGGTGTGGATAGAAAGAGAAATGGAGTAGGGGTGGTCCTGAAGGAGGAGTTGGCAAAGAATGTAGTAGAGGTGAAGAGAGTGTCAGATAGGGTGATGTGTCTGAAGGTAGAAGTAGAAGGTCTGATGCTAAACATAGTAAGTGGTTATGCTCCACAGGTTGGATGTGATGGGGAGGAGAAAGATAAATTTTGGAAAGATTTGGATGAAGTGATAGAGAGTATTCCCAGGGAGGAAAGAGTGGTGATTGGAGCAGACCTGAATGGACATGTTGGTGAAGGAAACAGAGGGGATGAGGAAGTGATGGGTAGGTTTGGTGTCAAGGAAAGAAACCAGGAAGGACAGATGGTGGTGGATTTTGCCAAGAGAATGGAAATGGCTATAGTCAATACCTATTTCCAAAAGAGGGAGGAACATAGAGTGACCTATAAGAGTGGAGGAAGGAGTACACAGGTCGATTACATTCTGTGTAGAAGAGGAAACCTGAGAGAGATTGGAGACTGTAAGGTTGTAGCAGGGGAGAGCGTGGCCAGACAGCATCGGATGGTTGTGTGTAGAATGACTGTTGTTGCGAAGAAGAGAAAAAGAGTAAAATCAGAGAAGAAGACCAAATGGTGGAAGCTAAAGAAGGAAGAATGTTGTGAGAAATTCAGAGACGAGCTGTTAAAGGCTCTGGGTGGTAAGAAAGAGCTTCCAAGTGACTGGGCTACTACAGCAACAGTAATTAGAGAGACAGGTAGGAAGGTACTTGGTGTGTCATCTGGACAGA
>JBBPBX010045426.1:9748-27035 GCA_038048925.1 Garcialebias charrua
GATTTGTCCGTACGTCACTTTTCAGTAAGAAATCCACGCAAGTCTTTGTACATGAGGCCCCAGTTCACTGGTGAATAAAAAGGCGCAGTTGATGGGTACAATAGTTACAGCAAAAAATATGACTCATCGCACCATGATAGACAGTGTCCAACATCTGCAAAATGCTTGCATGAGAATTCATTCAGATATAAAGATTGCTCGTGATTTGAAAAATTACATTATTTTAGTGTTAGAGTTGCAGTAGCTCAGTGGTCAGTGCCACGGTCTTGTAATCCTGAAGTTGTTGCATCAGGAAGGGCAGCCAGTGTAAAACAACTGGCAAATATTTCACGCAAGTTCACTCAGTGTGGCGACCCCTGAAGAATGGAGCAGCTGATAGAAACGTACTATTTGATTGATGGGAAAATACATGACTGGGTATTTTACTCATTGCTTCACAAATACCTTGTATGAGAAATTTACAATAGAGCGTTAAGCATGATAACCATGTATTTTCACTCTAATTCACGGCTTCATGCCTGTGACCAAAACATCTCTCTCATTAGCCAAGAAACCAAAAAGCCTAACAACCCCCAGGTAGGAAGGGAGACACGTTGATTAACTGTTTCAAATAATATATTTTGTTTTTAGGACACAGGTGCAAGAGGCAATATTGCAGAATCTGGTCATTTACTGTACATTTGTGTAAGAAATTTGAAATATATTACTTGAGTAAAGTGCTCCATTCTAATGGTTTCTATGCAGTGCTGTGGGACCAGAGTGTGACCATCTCTTTCAAAGACGGTTTTAAACCTCTTAAAATGCAAACTTTTTTTTGCTAATTGCCAAAAATTATGACATTCAAGGTGCATCAAGGCCCTCCAAAATTGATTTATTGGCAAAAGCATAACTCAGATGAATGATAATAAACACTTGTATTTTCACTAGCCTATACACAACCTTCAGTACTAATAAACTAATAAACAAATGAGTTTTAGTACAAAAAAAAAACTGTATTTGCTGAAAGCTCCACAGGAAAACATTAGGTATTCAATATTGACATTTAAATTTCATGACCATGTTTAAGGCTGCTTGTATGATTAATGATTACAACGTTATTTTGGCTAACACACACACACATCTTGCTCTTTGGAAGGGTGTAAACAGTTAACTAGTGAAACTCTGTCACATAAATACACACTCAGACACACAAGTTCATCTTCACAAACACTTCGTCACACCTAGCCTTTCTCTCAAATCAATTTTCAACACTCTTGTCTGAGACATACTTCAATGTTCCAGTGCTCTTTCTTCTGCCACTGCTATTTAACACCCTTTTGAATTATCCTCTTATCTGGCCCTCCCTCCATCTCCCGCACCATCCCTCTTTCTTTCTGTCACATATTTATCTGCTTTGGGCATTCACAGACAGTCTCGCTGAGGATCCTTCACATCATGCTTTCAGATTCCAGCTGACAGGTGATTTGACTGCAAACAGCTTTAACAAACAGCAACATTACTCCTGCAGCAGCCCTGCGCACACACAAGTAAACATGTCACATTTTTCTGAAGCTGTTGTGGGTATGAAAAAGGAAATAGGTGAAATGTTACAGAACACCGGCACTACTACAGCACCACTCTGTATTTGTTCGTAAGACAGGAACACAATTTGCTTTGTAAGTTGCACTGATTGCAGCTCTCCTGCTTTGACTGTGTTTGTATTGCATTAATCTGAAAGAGCAGAGGCCAATGTACAAAGCTACGACTTTATTTCACAGCTGTTTGAACACACACACACACACATACAAAGTGTTAATGATGATGTATTGCTCAAGGCTCCTGACATTTAAACACTCCTCAGAAATGTGCATGAAGCTCGACATTGCACAAGTTCTGCATTAGTTTTAATGTCAAATTGCCAATAACAAAATAAGACACTCNTTTCCTAACAAGCGACAGAAAAGTGGTCAAACACAAAGAGCTTTTCATGGCATGTGATCACTTGGTGACATCACACGACTTACAGATCTACTGGAAGAAAGTTCCAGGACATTCTAGAGTCCCAGGCGATGACAAGCACTACAATGACATTGCGGATTCCTTAGCCAAAGAAGGAGCCGACGAAGGTCCTCTATGGTCCTTCGACTCCTCCTGGTTGATCAAGACTCTGTCAACACAACCTGCTGTTGAGGTTATGGCAGTCACACGTGCACAGGCCGCGGCCAGACCTGCTGACAACGCAGTCTCTGTACGGCCTGCACTGACTGACCCAGACATCATCCAACAGCAAAAGTCGGATCCTGCTATCAACTCCATGATACTGTACCTGACTGATCCAGACAAAAACACTCCGTCTAAAGACGAACTGGATTCCGATCCAGACCTTAAAGTCCTTTACCAGCTGCGCAAACAGCTAAAACTAATCAAGGGCATCCTAACTTTCGCTCATGGACCAACGTCCTCACCTGTGTTCGTGGTTCCCCATGACCAAAGGGGGGTGATGTTAGTTCATGCCCATGATCTCCCGTCCGCAGGACACAAAGGAGATAAAGCCACGCTGACGGCATTAAAACAAATTGCCTATTGGCCTGGAATGAAAAAGGATGTCAAGGACTACATTGAAGGGTGCGTGGTCTGTGGCCAGTTTCAGCCAACCAGACCACTTCACAGAGCACCACTGCAAAGCAGAGGCATTGCATTCCCATGGTCTGACCTCCAGATCGACTGGGTTGGACCACTCACTAAGAGCTCTAGAGGAAATAAATATTTTCTCACGGTAACCTGTGCATTTACCAAATGGGTAGAATGCCTACCAGCTCCTAACGACACAGCACAAACAACTGCTATGTTGTTAATGAATCATATATTCTCAAGGTTTGGACTTCCCCTTCGGGTGAACTCAGACCAAGGTACACACTTCACAGGTGAAGTGATGAAAGAACTGTGGAAGACGCTAGGCGTCAAGGCCAACTTTCATGTCGGCTACCACCCACAGGCTTCAGGCCAAGTCGAGAGAGCGAACAGAACTGTGGTGAGTATTTTGAAGAAATACGTGGCCGCAAATCACAAGGACTGGGATGTGAAACTCCCTCTGGTCCTCATGGCCATAAGAGCCACTCCACACACATCAACTGGCATCTCTCCCTTCGAGATGATGACCGGTCGACAAATGACTCTCCCTCTACACCTGTTGTACCAACCAGGTGACGCCGTCATGGCGACAGCCTACACTACACAACAATACATGAAAGATTTGAATGTACACCTCAGAAACACTTTTGCTTTCGCCCAGAAAAACCTGGAAAGGTCCGCTGAAGGACGCAAGGCGTACTATGACCAGAAGGCCTCTCACAATGAACTCCAAGTGGGAGACAGAGTCTGGTACTATACGTTCGCCCCAACAACCGGGAAAGGAGAGTCCGGGACCGGAACTCTCGCCCGCAAACTAATGCCCAGGTGGACTGGACCTCATCTGATAACAGATAAAGTGTCCTCAGTCGTCTACGAAATCAAAATCAGCAAAGGCCGTAAAGAGCCAATTGCTAAATGGGTACATCGAAATCAGATCAAACCTTACAAGGCGTTCAATGACTCCACAAAAGACAAAGATCTCACAAACTCACCGACTTCATGGGATAATAAGGTCGTACAAACACAAGTTAGTAAATAAACTAATCAGGTTTAAACTACCATATTTCCCACCCTATAAGTCGCATTGTCTAACTTGAACTTAGAAACGCTAAGTCTAAAACCCACAACAAAAAACTAACCTTAACAACCGTTTAAATCCACGAGATTTAATTTGACCTCGGTCATAAAGTTGAGACCTGTTTTGCTTGTGTGTTGCACTTTGGAATCTGACGACAAGAGTGTGTCGAAGCAGTGAAACGTTGTTTCCTTGTTGTTTAGTCATTACTGTTGTCATTAGTTGAGATACTGTTTGGTTCTGAACACTCCCAGCCAAAAAGGTTTTATATTAACATTGGTTAATGAATGATATGGATTTAACTATGCCAACATGCAGTTCATTTTGTTAAATCGCAATCGTTGAAGAGTCAATGTAGTTTAAAGCTACCCAAGGTACCATAAACTACACTGGTCTCACAATTTCTAAATTGAACCGATTCGATCGTTTCTATTCTAGATTATCTATTCATTTTGATGAGTCTCGCCATAGACTTAAAAATTTATTAGGAACACCAAATCCTACGTCGTTCGTCTAAAAGACAACAGACATTTAGATCAAACTATATTTCATTTTTCTACTTTAGTTTAACCTAAACTAATTAGTGAATGGAGGAATAGTTTGGAATTAGAGGCCTTCGTTACAGAAGCCCTCCAAAATTCTATAGGTATAGATCCCTATATCTAATTTACAGAATTGATCCACCCCTTAATTAGTAAGTGTAGCTGTTCTAAACCATGATAGCTTACATACCAGGTGCATATAGGTAAGGCTTAATGTAAAATCCCAATCATAAGCCCACCTTAAAAACCACATAATTGCATGACACATAGAACCAGAGTGGCACTGACTGGAAACCAACCAGCCAACAACCTTCGATGTGGGGACCTGCAGCTCCAACGCTTGGTCTTCAACCTTCATCCAAGGGTCGCCTCCTCTGCGTCAATCGAGGGATCCCCTCTACATGCTGATTATGAAAACAATTGTTGCTGATGATATCACCAACTCTAATCGTGGTGGAATTACTGCTGTGGAATTACCGCTGTGGATTATAAGACTTTGCTTTCCAAGGGATCACAGGCTTTGTTTTCCAGGAGTTAACAGACTTTGTTTTCCAAAGGAGTAAAAGCTTTTCGCAATGGGATTACCTCTGAACAGTATGAAATTTCCAAAAACTTTATGGGATTATAATTTTTGATTTTTCTCTTCCACTTGCTGGATTACTTCAAGATCAAAGACAGTTCAAGGTTTCCTTTCGTGTTGGACCCCATCCCCAAGGACTGGCGATGGCTTCCAAAAGGGGGGAGATGTAATGGACCTACCCAGGGTCAAACTAGGGTTTTCGAACTGTCCAGTGATGACCTTTACTGACCACTCAGTAAAGCAAGACATTTACTACAAAATCATTCATTTAGCTATAATCTGATAAATATAGTCACCAAAAGAGACTATTTCTATCTTTGATTTTATTCTAATGTGATCAAAAGAATAACTTTTGTCATTTTCATGATGTGTGCTTTTAAGCTGTGTCATTCTGTAAGAGTTAAACTGTGTTCACTGCTGTGTTTAAAGGTGAAGCCTTCGGGTCACAGAGACCGGACGGTTTTGTTTAGAAACTCAGAGACAGTCTCATGAGCTGGGCTCCAGCTTTATCTATCTTTTTCCTAAACATTTCTCTCTGCTGCTGTTTGTAACCTTGGGTTTGATAAGGCAAGTGAACTCCTCTCTGTGTTCCTGTCTTTTTAAGTTCTAACTGTGCGGAAACGCTTCAGTCTTTGAATGGACAGAGAGTTTGAATGGACGGAGACCTGAAAGCTCTCTGCCTTGCAGCTGGTCAAGCTTGGTCAAGAGCCAAAGACTAACTTGTCAGCTAGAACTGATGGACGCCTCCATCCAGTTCCCCGAGCAAAAGCTCCAAAGTTCCTAATGAACTTTCTTTGAGAAACATCTCGTCTTGAAGTCGGCCAGAAGCTGCCACATGTTTCTGACGGCTGACGCGGATCCGAGGAGACGTTGGAAGTAAACGACCAGTTCAGACGTACGAGGGCCGGAAGGACTCTGTGCACCTGGGAGGCTGGTGATATCTTTATCAGACGCATCGTCAAAAGGTAAAGAGCTGTTTACAAACGTACCTGGGATTTAGCCGAAGTCGGATGGAAAGTGTCATCTCTGGTTACACTCGAGATAAATAACTTAATCTCTCCAACCTCTTATTCCTCCTTTTCCCTTTCCCTCTCAATCTTAAGCTGGAAACTATTTTAAGCTGAAGAGCCCCTCAGACTAAATATGTGTAACATCTAGTATTTATGTCTGTTGTGTTAAATCAAGTGTGCTGACGTATTTGAATTGAAAGAAAGTGAAATCATGTCAATCAAGTGTAATGGTGTTAATTTAGTTGATTTATTTTAAATAAATGATAGTGTCTCTTTGACATATCAAACTAAGTTAACGTGTCCATTGTCACTTAATGGCTCTGTTTATTTATCCATCATAAAGATCACAGAAATATTGAATAAACTGAAAAAGAAGAGAATCCGTGAAATTACTATTCAATCTGAATAAGTAAATTAAGGTAAAAAGGAGGTCAGTATTAAACTGACCCCCTCTAAACCCTTTACACATGTTTGAATAAAATTTATCCTTCAATGTCAAAGTGAAGAGTAATGCTAGTTATATAATGTAAATAATAAAAACAAGGTGACTGCACAATGCATCACCTTTGTCCCATCTGTATTTAGTACAAGCACCTAGTCACAGCACGGGGCAGCAGTTCTTTTATACACAGTCTCTCCAATCAGTTTTCACTTTGTCATGGAATATCTTTTATTTATTTATTTGTTTGTTTTTGGTTAAAAACGCCAATATAAATTGACTATGACTGATTCTGAGAGCAATAAAAGTATAAAACATCCAAGGGAGTGATAACTTTTTATAGGCACTGTAAAGAGCATTCTTTCTGTTTGTGTAGAATTGCTGCTTTAATCCCATAACAATAAACTACATTAACATTTAATGCGAATACATAGTGGAATTGTTTGTTTAAAAAAAAACTTGTTTACAGTACAGTACAGTGGTAGTTTTACAGTGCCATCTACAGGTCAAAAACTACTCAACATTCAGCATACATTTAATGAGAAAAGGAAGAAGGATGGGATTAAAATGAAAAGTCCAACAAAAAGATCAGAAGCTATTCCCAAGATGATTTTAAATTATCACAAGAGAATATCTGTTAATTGACAAAATAAGATAGACATTGTCATATTGTTATAAAAATATATAGTGTTTTAACTTTAAATCCTTTCGTGCTGCTGTTTATTTCCACTATATTAGGCTTAGTGTATTACTAGTTGATGTTTTTCTTAGTTAATTCTAGATGTTATTACTGTTTTTCTCTTGCATTTGTTGTTGGATGTAACTGGGACCTCGTGTACATAATCTCGTTTTCATCACATGTACCACATGCGGTGCAAATGACAATAAAGACTCTCTGACTCTGACTCTTATGTGCAGCTTTCTTTCAGATTTACTTTTTTTAAAGAAACCCAGAAAACATTTAAATGTTACATATTCGTAATTTGTTCTAATACAAATTTTGCACAAAGTACAAAACTTTTCAAAGTAAAAATGTCTTTTAAAACCTTTGAACAAGAATTATTTTTTTATGTTTTATTGTTTGTTTCCCAGTTAGATTTTCTACAGGTTTTTTGAACTAAAAGGTTAAGAATTATGCAGTCCTATTTGTGATTTTATAGTTATTTAAAAGTTTCAAATGCAATTAGAACGTGGACTTTTTTTTCAGTTTTAGGTTTTCTGTTCTTCTTGAAGGATGATTGCTCTTTGTTCTGGCACCATTTTAGAATCGTTAACCTCATAGTGTTATGTTGTGCTTTGATTTTTTATATATTTTTTATTCAGATGAAGTTTTATTTCACTGGCAGAAAATTTAAGATCATTTTTATGCAGTAAAAATGCTAATCAGAGACTTTGCAGATGGTATCGTATGGTAAATTTATATATTTTCTGTCTTTAATCTGACAATATTTTCTAAACTAAAAGGAGCCACAAACCCTGACAAAGCGTCTACTGCGTTTTTAGAAAAGGTTGGGTCCTCATTGTCATAACACTCTATTTTTATGTCAAATTATTTTATAGGATACATTTTTGTTATTTTGATGTTTTTTAAGGCGCATCATCTGCATGTGTATTAAATTGGTTCTTTAACAAGTTGTGCATGGACAACTCTTAAGTTTAGTTCCTCTTGAGAGCTTGTATAAACATAACAATACTGCTTCTCAACACCAGAGCCAAAATTAGAGTCAGAACGTCAGCTGGTCCACACCTGTTTGACATTTTGCTCATTTAACACAACCCAGCTCACATCAAAGAAAAGTTTCTAGAAGTTTCCAAGTTCACGACACAACCACCAAGCAATGAGCATAATAACGAGTTTACTGAGACTTCTCGAAATAAGACACACAGATAAATGTTACGATATGCTAGAAACAAACACAAAATGTTTCGCAAACTAATAAGGAACATTTTAACCGTGTAGTTGTTAAAAACAAAATGATGTATAAAGAATCTCGTTGTGGACTAAATCCAAGCAATATAATTTACTGATGAAGTTGATACATTGCTTTTGTTTAATTTTCACCAAAACAAGACATCCTTATGCACAGTCCTTGGGATAGCTTTCATGAAAGAACACCGAACAGTCCAGAATGAACTTGGCTTGTCAGTTGTCTTGACATTTTCTCTTCACTTTCTGGAGGCAGACTTGCCTTTGGCCCCACGGGAGGTCTTGGACAATTTGGAGCCCCTCTGGTGGTCACTGACTCGGTTTCGGAGCACGTGGATTTCATACTTCTGCTTCTTGAGCTTTTCCGCGAGCTCGAACTTCTCGGCGTGCAGCTGGTAGAGCCACTGCCAGAGGTCCTGCGCCTTCTCTACCAGCTTCTCCTGGTTCAGGTGGTCTATGTTGAGTGGCTTCTTGCGCTCCATCAGGGCCTTCTTCTTCTCCTCGCGGGCTGTTAGCTTCTTGCCCTTCTTCTGCTCGACTTTCTGGAGGTAGCCACCAAATGACTTGTTGGAGAACGTCTTCTTTTTCTTGGCGTCCTCCTCTGCTCGTAGCTTGGCGGCCTCTTCCTCGCGCCTTGACCTTTCCTCGGCCACCCGCGCTTGGCGCTCGCGCTCCTGCTCTGCGCGGACACGCTGTTGTTCGGCCCTGTCGGCGCGGCGGCGTTCGATGCGGGTGCGAAGTGCCATCAGTTCTTCCTCTTCCTTCTGACGGCTGGAAAAGTGTTGCTCTATGAGGGTCTGGAGGTCATTGAAATCCTTTTCCAACCTCTTGCGATGGAGGTCATCAAAATCAACCTTCTCGCCATCAGGAAGCTTTGGAGGAGTCATGTTTGGCACATAAGTTGTCTTGTGCCGTGGTTTGGAGCCTTCTTCGTGCTCATTCTCATCCCCTTTCTTCTCATCTTCCTGCTCATACTCCTCCACGATTTCCTCCGTGTCTGACATAACTTTGAGGGTTTACAAGGGGAAAACAGACCAGCTGGCGTTTCAAACACAGGAGATGACTGGAGTCGTGCAGGTTGCAGAGGGTTTTAAGGGTTTGCCTTTGTCATGTGACCATTCCATAGCAGTCTCCTTGGTGTGGGTCAACAACAGGAGAGATTTTGAGACAGATGGATTGGTCTATTTTCTCCTCCACCAAGTCTTGTCATAAACACTTGCCTACTTTATCCCCTAAAGACCCCCCTGCTGCCTACTCTGACCCTACAGGGCTCCTCATTCCTTTTTAAGGACAAAATGAGAGACTATTTCAGAAACACAACAGATGCACACGCATACTTGGGCCATTCAGTCTCACATAGCAACACACGGCATGACAAGTAACTCCCATACTTTGAAACTCACTGGAAACTAGGGCTGAACAATTAATTGCATTTGCAATAATATCGCAATATGATAAAATGAGATTTTCTAATCGCAAAGGCTGCAATTTGATTGGTCACGTGACACAAATCTTTATCAACACTTAAAAAAAACACCACAAAGACATTTACGATGGTTGCATGGCTAGAATGACAACAACCAGTGCTTCAACTTCAAGTAAGCAAAGTATCAGCCGACAGGGATCACTGACCGAACTGTTTGAACTTCAAACAGTAATTTTTTTATATCTAATTTTTTATATTTATTTATTAACTGTCATGTGAAGTTCAGACAGTAGTTAGGAAGTTCACTTAACATGTTTACTATTATGTTTATGAAACAAGAAAAAATAGAAATGGTGAAAAGAAAAGGCATAGATTTGTTTGCTTTATTGTAATCTCTGCTTTAAATAAATCTGACATTGTTTATTATAAAACAGACTGATTTATTTCTTCTGTTTGTTGAAAAATACTTGAGAAGATATTTTTAAAAAATCACGTTTTAAATCGCAATTGCAATTTATAGGGAAAAAAAATCGCAATTAGATTATTTTCCAAAATCGTTCAGCCCTACTGGAAACACTGTACTATTTTGTTTTTTCCAGGAAAAATGATATTCACGTAAATTAAAAAGCCACAGTGTGAAAATGTGGTGCTTAAAGACTTCCTTTGGCAAAAGCACAAGTTCTTAAGAGCGCCACAGCTTAGAAGGATTTTAATGATGGGAAGTTATGCAATCCCATTTACCAGGATTAGCATTTACTTTTAATATGCAAATGCAAATATTAGATCCGTTAGTGTGCATTTTTAGGAGTTCTGTTTCGACACTTAAAAGACTGAACCACTTCTGTGGGAACAATGATGTACAGAATGAGCTTACCAGCTCTGGTATGTATCCTTTTAGGAACGCAATTAAAAGTTTATTGCGCTGAGTGGCCTTCTGCGTTCAGCCCACAGCCAGTTACAGCACTTTGCTGCCAACGTTTAAAGACATCAACAATTTACATTTCCAAGTCTTGAGTTCTCAGTGGGAAAGGACAGAGCTTTTAGGGGATGACTGTGTGTAACAGGTGCTCTGCAGCGTCTGGGAATCCCAATTAACTTGGTACATGTACCTCCTTGGGATAAAGCTCCTGATAACTCTACATGATAGACAACACAGATTATGTTTCCGTCATGGTATAAGTCTTGTGGGGCTCTGTCTGAGTGAAGATAAGCTAATTGTGGCCTGAGAGGATCACGACGCAAATGTTAATGTCCCATGTCTGTCTCAACTAGGGAGGCTCTGATAAAGCATGCCTGTGTGCAACACGACGACAGCAGGTGGTTCCAGTAAAACTAAAGGGCCCTCCTGGTTGCTGCTGGGAGTCAAGGGACAACTGTGTCTTTCATCAAAGACAGGCAACAAACAATGGGAGCCAGAGCTATGTATATCCCTCTGCTGTTTGGCAATGTGGGAAGTTTTATGTTTTATTTTACTTGTTTGAATAAATGTAGAAAATGTAAAGCTGCTCTTGTCTCGATAGCTCTTAAGTTACTGAAACAAAGAACCAGACTAGAGTAAAACACACTAAGAAAAGTCATCTATGTTTCCAGTTTACAAAAGTATTCAGTTGTAGGTTTCACAGTGACCTCATGTGGCCAGAACTGGACACTAGATGAATATTTACTGGTACTTTGGACGGCTACAAACAATTTACACCAACAGCTGTCATTTTACCATCTGTGTTTTTCTTTAAAGTTTAATACCAAATATCCATAGACTGAAACCATGTAGACCTTATAGTTCTGTCAAAAATGCCAACAAAACAACCCAGGTATAGTGTGCACAATGGAGTAGTGTAGTGATATCTGATGAGCTAGAATAAGCTCAAAAAGTATAAATAGTGGTGTTTGGGAAACTGTGAGAAAAGCTGATAAAAAAAACAGACGTTAGTTAGGATTAATGCTTTTCTAGATGTGATACAGGACACTAGTTTAGGTTTTCTGCAATGTCGCCATAAAATATTTTGTAAGGGGTGCTTCATTTGATCTATTTGTTGGTCTTGTTTAGTCAGATGTGAAAAAGAGTTAGTGTAAAGGACTGCAGGATTGTTTATTAATTTATGTTTTGTCTAGTTGGACCGTTGTCCTATATCCTGACTACTGTGGTAAGCTATACAGTATAGCCTCAAACCATGGCAGTTTTGAGACCTGCTGGTCTTTTGCTGGCGTGTGTGAAATGGAGTGGTCTGGGAAAATTAGGACCGAAACTGAAACACTGTTTTGCATACGGTAAATAAATATTTGTGTTTTAAATAAATAAGAAATGAGCCCCAAGTAGTTTAAAATCAGAAGCAAGCAGACTTATTTTCTTGTTTATCGAAGACGCCAAGGCTGCACTATTGATATTTGAAAGAACCTCCGCTGTTTAATGTAGCTTTTCATGCTTATTGGTTTCTGATAAATCACTTTTAAACAATCTGTCTTCTGCTGTCCTCAAACTAACATCCCTATTGTCCTTAAGACTTTCTTGGCGTGGATCTTTTGAGAAGCCAAAAAATTCAAATCTTCACCAGAGAATCAAAACCATGTGTCAAAAAATAAAATATGATTGAGTCATTCTCAATTCTCTTCCTGTTTTCACATACAATAAATGAAAGAAAAAAAAAGTTAATGTATAAGTAAACAATTATTAAAAACTGAAAGATATGGCCTAAATTAGTTTATTTTAAAATGTAGCTACAATTTGTTAGCTGGTGCTAGCTTCAAATGACTAGTAAAAAAAAAAGTATTAAAATGTTTGTATTTTGTAACTTTACTACTTAGCTTAAAGTACTTTCTCACACTTTTACACATACCTGAATCTCTGGTCCGATGGGGAGAATGACAGCAGTGGTCAGTCGCTTTTTATTTTTACAGTATCCACAATATTCCTGGAGGCGTCACTGTAGAAGCGAATGTGCATTGAACTTCCGGTCCGACACCGGAAGTGCCTGTTTTCCATAGGCGGACTATGGATCGCGGGTGTTTTTGAAAGTTATTTTCATTCATTTTATCGGAGCAAACACAGCTTTTGTTTAAACGGAACGTTTACTGAAATGTCCTACCGGGGTTCAGGTACCTGCTGTGCTGTTCGCGGCTGCACCAACAACCGGACCAAGCTAAATCTTTGGCTAAAACAACAGTGTTTTCAACACGGACCCAAAACAAAGAAAGGGTGTTCTAGTGTCGTAGTTAGCTCCGCCCTTTGGCTCCGCCTATTGGAAGTCTCCCCCCGCGCGTCAGCGCCTACTGAAAACCTTTTAGTCCACGCCCACCTACCGGATGGGCCCACCCCTCGGGTCGACAAAACCCCTCGACCGGGGTGAATCTATCTCTTCTTCATTCAGCCCGAATGAGAACCTTAGTAAATTTTTTGAAAATATCATTTTTTCCATCAAGATGGCAAAGACCGGTCCAGGTTGCTCCGCTGGATTGATTCTCAGCTTCGACGGCCACGACACCTGCGAAAGGTGCCTTGGAGCCGAACGCGCGGACCCGGACAGCGACTGCCCCCCTCTGCGCCAAGCTACCACTGTGCGAGAGGGAAAGACGGGCAGAACTGTTCAACCCCATCGGTGAAGACAAATGGACTCTCCGGGACCGTACGCTACTGGACAAACCGGTCGACCTCGAGGCGGTCACAAAGGACCCCTCTCTCTCAGCAATGAGCTCCCTAATGCACGACCTGCCGCCATCATCCAGCGGGGCAGCCGTGCTGAAGGGACTGTCGGTGCCTACCCCTTCACCGCCCAGGAAAAACATCCTGGCGGGCTTGAGGTAGGGCACCACGTCGCAGCGACGCCCAGACCCAGTCTGGCCTCGCTTCCCGGCGGTGACGGAGCTCTGGGACAAAGCGGCGGCGGAGCCCGCCAAGCTCGAGGCCCCAGCGACCTCCTACACGGGACTCACGAGGGTCGAGGGCTTCACGGACAAGGCCTTCCCAAGGGTGCTCCCTTTGGAACAGAGCCTCTCCGAAGTGTTCGGGGCAAAAACCGCCAGGGTGGACCACAGGCCCATTCCCGCCGGGCGCCACGACCAGACGGTGCTTCAAATAACCGACCGCGCACACCAGCTAGCGGCCCAGGCTAGCAGCTAGCAACAACACAGCTCTCCTCGCCTACCAGATCTCCAAGCTAGCGGAGGACCCGAGCCTGCACGAAGAAACGGCGAGCGTGATGGGGAAGGCGGCAGACGTCACCCCGAACCTCAGCGCCGCGTCCACGGTGTGTTGGTCGCGCGTGGCGGTCGCAACGCAGATGGTGCACAGAACCACGTGGCTTAACACGCACCATCCATGCCCGACAGGCTACAAAAAGAACTCGGACCCGTGTCGTCTGAAGAACTTTTTGGGCTCAACCTGAAGAACTTGTGGACAAGTGCAAAAAGAGAGACGAAGTCGCCGAGACGGTGAGTAGCTTCATGTCCACTCGCCCGCCATCTCGACAACCAGATGGGGGAGAAGACCGCCGGGACCAGAAACAGCCATCGGCTGCAGCGGGCTCGCGACAGCCACAGCAGCCGGCTTTCAAACAGAAGCAGCAGCGACCGTGGGACAGTGAGCAACACGCTCCACGAGGCCGCGGCTACCAGGCCCGTGGCGGCTAGGGCAGAGGCGGCCAGAAGCAGAACCCCTACAGCCGACCGCCTCAGCAGAAATGTCTCGTTGCGGGAAGTGTGTAATATCAATAAAGAGCGAAATGTTTTGAATAACGTTTTCTCTCATGTTTCGGGCTTGTCTGTCGGGCCGTATAACCCCTCAGCCGCACGACTACACATGCTTCCCACCACAGAAAAGCTAACCTCGAGTAAGATAGCTCAAACAAGGTAACAATTAATAAATGTTTCATGTTTGGTGAACTCGTTAATTTTAACTCTGAACCGGGTAATGAAACCCGTCCGCTGCTAAAATTAAATGACGCCGTGCAGCCACGAGGCTGCCCGGCAGGGGTCACAAAAAAGCTAGCTAAACAATGCTTCATGTTTGGTGAACTCGTTATTTTTAACTCTGAACCGGGTAATGAAACCCGTCCGCTGCTAAAAATAAATGACGCCGGTACAGCCACGAGGCTGCCCGGCAAGGGTCACAAGAGGTAGCTAAACAACCAGACGCCATGTTGACGCCATGTTGGTTGCACCTCGTGCTACGCAGTCGACGCGGGGTCAATCCCACAGCGCGCTGCTTAGTGTCACGTGACTCGAGCCCGGTCCACGCTCAGGCTGCCGGGGCTCCGCCTCAACAAACGTTTAACTGGCGTTCCACGTACATGAGTGGCGCCACCTCTCTGCAAAGCTCCGATCGAGGTAAGAAAAGAAAGCCACTCAACTTAGCTAAACACCGCCCGCCAAAAGACGCACGGCGCTCAACGGGAGCACCGCTTCACCAGAGCGAGCGCTCCCCGGGTCAGCAAGCGCGTCGACGTCAGACGCAACGTCGCGTCACGCCTCTGGCACATCGGGCTGCCCCTTTTTGGGCGGGGCCCCCGTGGGTTACCATGGTAACGGAGGGAGGGCCCCAGCGACTGGCTGACGCACATGATGCGCTCGAGACAGCAAGATCTCGCGCTGCCACTGGGCAGAAGATACCAGCAGTGGCAGCAAAAGAATGCAGTTTAGACAGGTGGCTGTCAAAAATCATAAGAAAGGGTTATGCACTCCAGTTTGCTGCAAAACCCCCACCTTTCAAGGGAATACTGGAAACAGTATTGTCAGACAAAAATCAAAACTCCCTACTGTCAGAAATTCAAGAAATGCTGTCGAAGGGAGTGATTTCCAAGGTGGCAGAAGGAGATCAGAACAAAGGGTTCTATTCTCGATATTTTCTCGTGCCCAAGAAAAAGGGAGGGGCGAGACCAGTTTTAGATCTGTCGATTTCCAACAGATCGATTTTGGTGAGAAGTTTTTCACATGCTCACCATAAAACAGCTGCTGAGGAATGTGCACAAGGGAGACTGGTTCACATCCCTCGATCTGAAGGATGCTTACTGGCACGTGAGTATCATCCCACAACACAGGAAATACCTGAGGTTTTTCCTTCCAGGGGAACCGGTTTGAGTTCAAAAGGCTCGTTTTCGGCTACTTGTTAGCTCCCAGAACTTTTTCAAAGTGTGTGGAAGCAGCGATACGCCCACTTCCCTCAGCAGGGATGTGGATCCTGTCTTATCTAGACGACCCACTTATTTTTAAGCAGGTCGCGAGAGGAAGCAGTAGTCCAGACCAGGGTACTAGCAGAACACCTGCTGGACCTGGGATTTGCTGTAAACGGGATGAAAAGTTCAGTAATCCCAGCACAATCCATTGTTTACCTGGGGGTAGAACTGGATTCACGCTCGATGAGAGCACGCCTGTCAGAGCAGAGGGCAGCCAATCTGACAGCACAGCTGAAGCGCGTCCAACCAGGGAAGGTGGTGACGGCGGCAGCAGTGATGCGCCTTCTGGGCCTGATGGCAGCCGCTCATGTGGTATTAAATCTGGGTTTATTACACAGGAGAACGGCCCAGCGGTGGTTACCAACCTGCGCGTGGACCCAGTGCACCAAAAACGCAGGATGGTGCTGGTTCCCTCATCCGTGGGGCCAGACCTGCGTTTCTGGGGAAACACCCACATCCTGAGGGAGGGTGTCTCCATGATCACACCTACGTCTCACATCCCAGTTTCCACAGACGCGTCTCTGATGGGATGGGAGGGGGACGTGCCTCTCCCAATCGGTGGGAGGAAAGTGGCCAAGCCACACCCACCTCCACATAAACGTTCTGGAGCTGAGGACAGTCCAGAAGGTCTAAGAACATTTTATTCTATTACCGTAGTTCAGCAGCAACATGTACTGGTGCACACCGACAACCAGGTGGCAGCAGCGTACATAAATCGCCAGGGCGGGTCTCGCTCAGCTCAGCTGCTGCGCGTGGCCAGGCGGCTACTCCTGTGGGCCCAGCAGAACCTGCTCTCTCTGAGAGCAGTGTACATCCCAGGAGTGCTGAACGTGGGAGCGGACATCATGTCGAGAGGGGGACCACGTCAGGGAGACTGGTCTCTCCACTCAGACTTAATAAATCAGATTTGGGCCAGATTCGGTCGTGCAGAAATAGACCTTTTTGCAGCCCGAAGCAACAGGAAGTGTGCACTCTGGTGCTCACTGAACCCAAAAGACGACCCCCCTCTGGGAGTGGACGTTTTTTGCGCTCAGATGGTGGTCAGAAAAGAAGCTTACGCTTTTCCACCAGTCCCTCTCATTCCAAGAGAGCTAGAACGAGTCCGGGAGGAGAAACTGTCTCTCATCCTGGTGACTCCAGAGTGCAAATATGCACCCTGGTCCCCAGACCTGCAGCAGCTGGTAGTGGACAGCCCCTGCAGCTGCCATGGAGGGAGGATGCTCTCCTCCAAGCGAGAGGGGCGATCAGGCATTTCCCAGAAATAGGCCAACGCCTTTGGGCCTGGAAGCTGAGCGGTGCCGCCTAACAAACTTAGGCCTCACCCCAGCCCTGGTCCGGACGATTCAGGACCCCCGTGACCCGCCCACAACTACGCTTTATGCGTCTAGTGGGCAGCTTTTCAGCGGTGGTGCGGGGACAGAGGCATCGAGGCCACAGCATGTGACATTGGCTCTGTCCTGGCTTTTCTGCAACTGCTGTTGGAGAGAAAGCTAGTTTTTAGCACGATAAAAGTG
>JBBPBX010045427.1:0-27034 GCA_038048925.1 Garcialebias charrua
TGACAATATGACTTGTTTTAGCTAAGGTCCTACTTGGAACATAAAATTAGAAAAGATAAATAAATTCACAGACCTTTTTTTAGACGACAGAACAAGAAAAATATAGTTGTGTAGGTTTAAAAAAAATTAACACCTCGTCAGATGACGTTTATTACTTTTTAATACTTTTTAATGGCCTTAATTTGTGTTAATTTCATTTACTACCTTTTAATACCTTTTACAACCCCGCGGATACCCTGATAAGTAACTTGATTCAATAACTACTGTAGTTTAGAGAGCAACAAGACCCAGTTGAATACATGCAGCTCAAAAACCTGTTTTATTTAACTACAGATTTTATTATTTAACTTTACTTATTCATGTTCCCCAGAGGGAAAATCAACCTTCTTATTTCAGCTGTCACCCCAGCTGTCACTGACTTTATCTGCACTGAACTCCGTTCAATCCTGCAAAAATAACTTGGAGCCTCCGTCAGAAAGGAGGGGAGGGGGAGGGGGGATTGTTTATGTGTTCAGCAGTGTGTGTGTGTGGGAGGGGGGGCTGCGCTTTGATTCGCTGCACCCCCCACATCAACACAAAGAGTCCTGCAGCCAAACGGAGTTTAATGCAGCTCACGCCTCAAAAACACACGCGCGCACACACACAGAAGACCTGCTCTGTCTTTTTTCCGGTCGCTCATTTGAAACACGTACCTTGCGCTCTGTTGCTTGAAAGGGAGGACTCAGAGGAGGAGCAGACACACAGGAGGAGAATGCCGAAGCCGCACGGCTCAGTGCGTGCGCAGAGGACCGCAGCGGACCAGAGGCATTTTATTTTTTTGTAAAAGTTTGGACATAATTTCAGGGCTTAAAGAATGTCCAAACTTGTACAAAAAAAATAAATAAATTTACATTTGAACTCTTACATAGTCAATGAAATGAAATGAAACTGGTATCGGGTCCTGTAGTATCGGAGCCCTTTTATGAGTATGAGTACGAGTAAACGCACATGGCATCCCTAATTTTGAATTGGTTGTTTTATAAGTAGCTCGCATGCTGAAAAAGTGTGAGCACCCCTGCATTACAGCTTCCAGTGCTAACATGTAATAATAATAATAATAATAAATTCAATTTATACCACTTTTCATTAATAAAAATCTCAAAGTGCTACAACAATAAAAACAAGTGATAAAATCAAATAAAATCAATAATGGTATTAACTAAGATTAAAAACAGAATCATGTGGAGGCAGAATAGGCCTGCTTAAAAAATAAATAAATAAATAAATAAATAAAACAAGTGATAAAATCAAGTAAAATCAATAATACTATCAACCAAGATCAAAGATAAAATCATGCGGGGGCAGAATAGGCTTGCTTAAAAAGAAAAGTCTTTAAACCGCTTTTAAAGTCAACCAGTGACTGTGGAGCTCTCAGGCAGTCAGGAAGGGAGTTCCATAGGCGGGGGGCAGCCACACAGAATGATAGAAAACATGTGTTTTATGTACAGAGTTTGTATCAACAGGAGACACAGATCAGCTTTTATTTTGAAAGAAATACAGCATAACCTCGCAAGCGCGTGCACAACCGAACCACGTGAGTGCTGACTTTTTGAAGTGGAGGCTGCTGGACCGAAGTATAATATTGAACAATTTTACTCGAAATTACAACCATACCTGTTAGAGAACAAACATGTGGCTGGTGGAGGTCTGACGTGAAGCTCCTGCTCCTATACAGAAAAACATACACACAGTCACGAGACTAGATTATCCAAGCACGCGACAACTAGACGCTAAACATGCTAACAGCTACACACACCAATAGCTACACATGCTAACAGCTAAACATGCTAACAGCTACACACGCTAACAGCTACACACGCTAACAGCTACACACGCTAACAGCTACACACGCTAACAGCTACAGACGCTAACAGCTACAGACGCTAACAGCTACAGACGCTGAACAGCTACAGACGCTAACAGCTACAGACGCTAACAGCTACAGATGCTAACAGCTACAGATGCTAACAGCTACAGATGCTAACAGCTACAGACGCTAACAGCTACAGATGCTAACAGCTATATACGCTAACAGCTACAGATGCTAACAGCTACAGACGCTAACAGCTACAGCTGCTAACAGCTACAGACGCTAACAGCTACAGATGCTAACAGCTACAGACGCTAACAGCTACAGATGCTAACAGCTACAGACGCTAACAGCTACAGATGCTAACAGCTATATACGCTAACAGCTACAGATGCTAACAGCTACAGATGCTAACAGCTACAGACGCTAACGCTAACAGCTACAGATGCTAACCAGCTATAGCTAACAGCTACAGATGCTAACAGCTACAGATGCTAACAGCTACAGACGCTAACAGCTACAGATGCTAACCGCTATATACGCTAACAGCTACAGATGCTAACAGCTACAGATGCTAACAGCTACAGACGCTAACAGCTACAGCTGCTAACAGCTACAGACGCTAACAGCTACAGACGCTAACAGCTACAGACGCTAACAGCTACAGACGCTAGGGATGTGCGATATGGCCTAAAATTCATATCACGATATGTATTGTGAAGGGTGGCGATAACGATATATATCGCGATATGTTTTTGGTATAAAACTTGCAATAGGAATGAAAAAAGCATAGGGTGTCCTTTAGCCATAATTTATTTTGAAAACTGCTATACCACAAAATAATCTCTATTAAGAAAATTTCACTACTAGGTTCAGAGTTTTTAAATAATTAACAACTCAAGCATTAGGCTTCTTTCTTGTAGTGCAAAACAGTGCAAAATATATCTTGTGTAGTTTTAGCCATAAGTTTTAAACTAAAGAATATGTTGTTAACTCTTAACAGTTTCCAATATTGTCACTTAAGAAATGAACAGTAACAGAGCAGCATTTTACACTGAAAACACTTCACCCTCCAACCCTCTAGAGGGCGTCTCCTTCAGCTTTAAGGAGAGCTGACAAGGCAACCAGTTTCCTCTGTGGCTTTGACCAGAGGGTCTCGCAGTAAAATCACACAACACAGCATTCTGTTCACAGATCAGAGGGCAGGTTTCTCTAAAGCTGACCAACGCTTACTTTAACTTTCGACCAAAAAAAAAAACTTTCGACGGAACACAGCGTTTTGCGCATGCGTCCGAATATGGCAAACTACGTCAAGCCGGACAAAGTTAGCTTATAGCTTCGCTACTTAGCACTCGAAGAAAATACTTTAACACCACTTACGCACAGTTTTCAACACAAACAAAAGTATTGATTAACTCTGACAACTTTGATTGTACACTTCAACACCACTTATGCTTTGGACTACTCTGACTGAGGAAGCCCTCTGGAGTGAGGGTGAAACGTTTCTGCTAAAAAAGAAACTGTCCAGATGAACTGATTGAGAATGAGCGGATTTGATACCTGGACTATTGAGAATTAACTTTCTTCACTTATGTACAGTTTTAAACTAAAAAAAGTAAAGATTAAAGGTGGGGTATGTAAGATTGTAATGTAGTCTGTAACTTTTCAAACAATATATTTTTAACATATTTCTTCACTCTGTCACTATCTACTGACAAACTGATGTTAGACCAAGTAATCTCTGAAAAAAACTATAGTTCCCTTGCTTCTCTATCAGCATTTATAAAAACACTGAAAACACAGAGTGACCAGGACAATGACCAGCCAATCAAAACAGAGTTGTTTGTCACTCCCCAACCCACGCCCCCGCCTGTCACTCACAGCCTCAGCGTTGCGGCTCGTTCTCATTCAAAGGATTGCAAAGCGATGCAGGACTGTTTTGTATGTGACACAAATTTATTAAATATCCCTTCTTCATCACAGAGCTGGACTTTTATTTTGTTTTTTTGCAAAAAGTCAAGTGATCGCTTCATCCTCCACTCACAGGAATGAGGAACGCTGACAGACATGAGGAAGTCACGAGCGAATTAATCATGTCCAAACGTTGCTTCGTGAACCTCTGCTGATTTCTGCTGGATTTTCTGTTGTTGGACAACTGCTCCATGGTTTTATAATATTTTTAAAAGGTTTTATTATCATATAATCACAGAACTTTGCAGCGCTCCGAGCGGACATGTAGAGGAGGCGGAGCATTCCATTCCAGACATTCCAGAGCTGCGCTGACAGAAAGAGGAAATCACGAGCGAATTAATCATGTCCAAACGTTGCTTCGTGAACCTCTGCTGTTTTCTGCTGGATTTTCTGTTGTTGGACAAGTGCTCCATGGTTTTATAATATTTTTAAAAGGTTTTTATAACATATAATCACAGAACTTTGCAGCGCTCCAGCAGACACACAGCAGGGGGCGGATCCCAAGTTCAACAGAGAACGGACTGCGGCTCCCCCTCTGAGCCATGGGGAGGGAGCAGAATGCTTTTCTGCGCTGAAAATATTTCTAAGTCCCAGAGTGTTCAAGAAACTGCACACCCCACCTTTAAATCGGACAACTCTGATTTTCTGCGGTTAGCCGGTAGAAGACAGATCCCTATCGTAGGCTAAATTTCTATCATTTCTACCGTATATCGTATATATCGCGCAGCCCTAACAGACGCTAACATCTACAGATGCTAACAGAGTGAACTAACTTACTCTTGTCGAGGACACAATTTACTCAGCACTCAAGTCCTCTCATCGGTTCATTGCATGTGTGGAGGAAAGACTCTATCCTAAACCAGATAATACAATAATTTATTAAGCTTCCAGCTCGAAGGAGACGCTAACCAAGCAGGATTACAGAAACAGAAAATCCACACAGAGTATTTATACTTAAAGACTACACCCAGAAATGTTACAAAACACATTATTCTAGCACACATCACTTAAAGGAGACCACAGATAGGTTTTTAATGGTATGTCTGTGGGGTATCCAGACAATGTTCATTCAATTTAATACACAAAATAATTCTTAGATAATCAATTATACCCTTTTTAATTCTGCCATTTTTAACTTTCGTTTTGAACGACTGGTTTATGATAATGAGATCTCGTGGCCACGCCCTTAAACAATCTGTTAACATTAACACCGCCTTCCAAAGGCAGACGAGGATGTCTGAACTCGCGTTACTGCCACCCAGAGCCCTGTATAGCCGAGCTGAACTGGACCGCGACGTATTTATTGTGGGACAGATCAGACGTGTACAAGTTGTTGTGTCATTTTTAATTTTTCCTCTGTAATAAATGTACAACTCCCTGACGTCTCCCTCCCTCCCCCTGTGCGCGCGCGTTGGATGGAGCGGATGTCACTCGCAGCGGACACACACACACACACACAGCGGGGCTGTCTCCCTCGATCAGCGCGCGCGCACACACACACACACATACACAACACACACACAGGTTTGTTAATGTGGTTTAGCGGTACGTAGTCTGGCCTGCTATGACACATAAACCAACACACACACACACACACACTGCAACATGCTGCATCGCTGTTCATTCAAGACCCCCATCTGAAAACTATCAATTTTAAATCTGCTTAGTGGGCGCTCCTCCACCATTATCTGGGCCAGGAGGGTTAGAGAATCATTGCAACGCTCACGTTAGCTGGCTAGACTCTGTGACATTTTTAGCCATTGTGCTGACATGAAATCAGGAAAAACAACCGTCACCTCTTTTATACTGAAGTGGGTGGAGCCGCACCAGGGGTTGCTAGGTGAGGGGCTGGACTCAGGTTTGAGGTGGGTTGTGGCTGCGGTTTGTGACGTCACAAACCGCAGGAAGTGAAAACGAAGTGTTTCTATCAAAGATAAATAAATATACTTAGAGTAAATAAACCACTGGGTGCATTTTTTTGGCCCTAGGACTGTTTTTTTATGAAGTACATACCCAAAGTTGAGTAAAAAAAACATTAAAAAGTGAATTTTGAATATGTGGTCCTAGTGCTGGACGATAATTCAATAACGATAAATATCGCGATATACTTTTATTCAATAACGATGATATGAAGTTTAAGCATATTTTCGATATTTCGATAGGATTTTACAACTTTTCACTGACGTTTTTCTCTTTCTGTTCGGGTTGAAGCGGCTGCTTCAACAACGCGCCCGGACAGAAAAAGCTGTGACACAAAACGTGCGTGGTGACGTCGTTGTTACGCAGCGCTCACTCCAGCAGCAGGCGTTAGCGGTAGCAGGCTAAAAGCTAAGCTAGTCTCCAAAGCGTGTTGTTTTCGCTTCAAAACGAGTGCTCATGACCGTCAGAATGTGACTGAACAAAGTTTCACAAGCGAAGAGAAAGCAGACGACATCACTGATGAGAGGAAAGACTAATTCGTCGGTGTGGACGTAGTTCGGTTTTGTTAAACTGCAGGCTTCTTCTGCAGCGAGTCCTACTCGGTTTCTTTATTTTTCAAAACGTGACGGAGAGTCGTTCTAACTAGCTGTGGAAACATCTACTTGTTTAATCTGAAGAGTTTCCACTCGATAGAATATGATGAGAGTCAGAAGATGAAGAATAAAGTTTGAGCCAACGTTTCCCTGAAACTACGACGTAAACAAACAGCCCCAGCGCGACATGTTTTTTTTATTGAAAATAAAACAGATTCATCAGAATAAAAAGAAAGAAAAACACTGAATGAAAAGGTGCAGAAAGACGAAAATAGTGTTATAATATCTGCCCCTTGTTTAAAAAATACAAAATAACTACAAACAACAACCTTCACTTCACCTGCACCACACCTTCCCAACAACTTTGATTTAATCATCTTTTAAAACATATAAATAGTTTTATAAATGTTTATGATGATATCAAGTCAACACAATCCTGTTTCCTGATTTACAACTCAGCTCCTTCACACTAGTTCTAAATGAAGATTTTACAAACATTTACATTCCCTTCAGGGTTTAATAACTTTTTAAACAAAATGTAATTGAATATTTGGGGGTAATATTTTTTTTAGTTTTATATATGACTTGTAAAATACTATGTTCAACCAAATCATAACATTTTAATAATTTCAATTGATGAAATAATATATTTGTTGGGTGACCATAGCACTTCCTAATAATAATTCTTACAGCTCTTTTTAGTAAAATAAAAATAGGATTTGTAAAAGTTTTGCATGCTTTTCCCCAAACTTCAATACAACAGATTAAATATGGAACAATCATTACATTATACAATATATTCAAAACTTTGTCATTCAAAAACTATTTTACTTTATACAATAATGTAATTGATTTTGTTATTTTTATTCTGACCCGACAGAATTATTGGGTTGAGAATTTTATGTTTATTTGATGGTGATTTCCATCTTTTTGGAGGCTAAATACAAATACAAGGTGAACATCAATTTATTTGTATAGTTTATAGGTTTTTTTAGGCTTTTATATTGTTTATATCGATATCGAATTATATCGATATCGACCGAAATTAAGAACTATATCGTGATAAAAATTTTGGCCATATCGTCCAGCCCTATGTGGTCCCCTTTAATTCATTTCTTGTCCAGCAACAGTTTGCAGCTTCCTTGTATGGAGTTGTTTTTGACTAAAAGAAGTTTCTGTTACTGAAACATTCTGTCATGAAACCAATCCTAGTTTTGCTCATCTTGAGCAGTTGGTCAGCATTCTTCCCATTTCATTCAACAGGGAGTGGCTGCAACTTGTCAAACTAAATCAGTCCCACAGACACCTCCACACTCTCCACAGACAAGAAGCTGCAGTGTTACAAGCCTCTGGCAGCAGCAGCTTGGAACTAAATCACAGAATAAAGTATTTGACTCACGAGAAGTCTTTTTTCATCAGTAATTGAAATAAATCACGGAGCTAAATCCAGACGGAGCTTCTCATCACGAAGGAAAACAAAGAGGCCGAGCTGACGCCTGATTTAGCCCCATGTGCAGCTTCATTTGGAGCTCACAGCATTGGAGTGGTCATTTAGGATTTCAATAAAGCTGGTAAATCCAGTTCACTTTATGGATCTGAGTCAATCTAATGAGTCACTAAAGTAACCCGGTTCACTTTATGGATCTGAGTCAGTCTAATGAGTCACTAAAGTAACCCGGTTCACTTTATGGATCTGGGTCAGTCTAATGAGTCACTAAAGTAACCCGGTTCACTTTATGGATCTGGGTCAGTCTAATGAGTCACTAAAGTAACCCGGTTCACTTTATGGATCTGGGTCAGTCTAATGAGTCACTAAAGTAACCCGGTTCACTTTATGGATCTGGGTCAGTCTAATGAGTCACTAAAGTAACCCGGTTCACTTTATGGATCTGGGTCAGTCTAATGAGTCACTAAAGTAACCCGGTTCACTTTATGGATCTGGGTCAGTCTAATGAGTCACTAAAGTAACCTGGTTCACTTTATGGATCTGGGTCAGTCTAATGAGTCACTAAAGTAACCCGGTTCACTTTATGGATCTGGTCAGTCTAATGAGTCACTAAAGTAACCGGTTCACTTTATGGATCTGGGTCAGTCTAATGAGTCACTAAAGTAACCTGGTTCACTTTATGGATCTGGGTCAGTCTAATGAGTCACTAAAGTAACCCGGTTCACTTTATGGATCTGGGTCAGTCTAATGAGTCACTAAAGTAACCTGGTTCACTTTATGGATCTGGGTCAGTCTAATGAGTCACTAAAGTAACCCGGTTCACTTTATGGATCTGGGTCAGTCTAATGAGTCACTAAAGTAACCCGGTTCACTTTATGGATCTGGGTCAGTCTAATGAGTCACTAAAGTAACCCGGTTCACTTTATGGATCTGGGTCAGTCTAATGAGTCACTAAAGTAACCCGGTTCACTTTATGGATCTGGGTCAGTCTAATGAGTCACTAAAGTAGGGCTGGGCGATATGGAAAAAATCATATATCACGATATGGATTTTTTTATATCACGATAACGATATATATCACGATATATACAACACGATGTGTGTGTGTGTGTGTGTGTGTGTGTGTGTGTGTGTGTGTGTGTGTGTGTGTGTGTGTGTGTGTACAGGAAAAATTTGGACCAAAGTTTTTTTATTTTATTATTTTACTACAGATAGTTACAATTATAAGAATGTGAACAAAAAGAACAAGGAAATTTGGACCAAAGTAGAAACTAGATCTACCTAAGATCTACCTTAATTCAAGGAGTACGATTATGGAATGACTTAATGACAAATGACAAATGTTAAGGAAGCCAAATCATTCCTTGTATTTAAGAAACTGGTAAAAAAATGAATTGCTAAAAAAAAATGAATCTAATTTAATGTGTGATATATGTGAATTGAAAATTGACTGAGTTATTTACTTATTTTGTTATTATAGAAAATATTGTTTGAACTGTTATTAGATGAATAAGGAGCAGATTTAATAAGATTTATTCTTCATCTTCTACCTTTCATTTTATTTTATTTATTTTTTCTATTATGAATACGTTAATTGTTGCATTTCATATTATAAAATGAATAAACTAACAAACAAACAAACAACTCCACTTTGGTCCAAATTTTTCCAGCAGGTGGCGGTAAAACAACAGCTGCTAATGAAACTCACGAAGAAGAAATCCGCCCTGAAGTTTGAGTAAACAAAGCAAGAAACAGAAAAGAGAGAACGTTGCATTTGATTCCGGTTCTGTTGTGTCTCTGGTCTGTTTTGTATTGGTTAACTGGACCCGAGTTCGGACTCGGTTGGACTCTGGTTCGTGTCCTTCTTCTTCTTCTTCTTCTTTCGGCTTTTCCCTTTTCAGGGGTCGCCACAGCGAGTCATCCTCCTCCACCTCACTCTGTCCTCTGCATCCTCTGTCCTCACTCCAACTACCTCCATGTCCTCTCTAACTGCATCCATATATCTCCTCTTTGGTCTCCCTCTTTGTCTTTTTCCTGGCAGCTGCATTTCTAACATCCTTCTACCAATATACCCACTGTCCCTCCTCTGGACATGTCCAAACCATCTCAGTCTGGCCTCCCTAACTTTATCTCCCAGTTGTTTAACATGTGCTGTACCTCTGATGATCTCATTCCTGATCTTATCCATCCTTGTCACTCCTAAGGAGAACCTCAGCATCTTCATTTCTGCCACTTCCAGTTCTTTCTCCTGTCTTTTTGTCAATGACACTGTCTCCAGACCATACAACATAGCTGGTCTCACCACTGTCTTGTAAACTTTTCCTTTGACCTTTGCTGACACCTTTTTGTCACAAATCACTCCTGAAACTTTTCTCCATCCACTCCATCCTGCCTGGACTCTCTTTTTCACCTCTTTACCACATTCCCCATTTTCCTGTACAGTGGACCCCAAGTACTTGAAGTCCTGCACCTTTGTGACCTCTGCTCCTTGTAGCCTCACTGTTCCACTGGCCTCCCTCTCATTCACACACATGTACTCTGTCTTACTACGACTGACTTTCATTCCTCTTCTTTCAAGAGCATACCTCCACCTCTCCAAGTTCTCTTCCACTTGTTCCCTGTTCTCACCACAGATCACAATGTCATCTGCAAACATCATAGTCCATGGGGATTCCTGCCTGACCTCATCTGTTAGTCGGTCCATCACCAGAGCAAACAAGAAGGGGCTCAGAGCCGATCCTTGATGCAATCCCACCTCCACCTTGAAGGTATCTGTCACACCCACAGCACATCTCACCACTGTCCTGCTGTCCTCATACATGTCCTGTACCAGTCTAACATACTTTTCTGCCACTCCAGATTTCCTCATGCAATACCACACCTCTTCTCTTGGTACCCTGTCATATGCTTTTTCTAAATCCACAAACACACAATGGAGTTCTTTCTGACCCTCTCTGTACTTCTCTATCAACATCCTCAAAGCAAAGATGGCATCTGTGGTGCTCTTTCTTGGCATGAAACCATACTGCTGCTCACAGATAGTTACATCTTGTCTAAGTCTTGCTTCCACAACTCTCTCCCAGATCTTCATTGTGTGGCTCATCAACTTAATTCCCCTGTAGTTGCTACAACTCTGTACATCACCCTTGTTCTTAAAAATGGGAACCAGCACACTTCTTCTCCATTCCTCAGGCATTTTCTCACCCTCAAATATTCCATTAAATATTTGAGTCAAAAACCTCACTGCCATCTCTCCGAGACATTTCCAAACCTCCACTGGTATGTCATCAGGTCCTACTGCCTTCCCCTTCTTCATTCTTTTCAGAGCTTTCCGGACTTCACCCTCACTAATCTTTCCCACTTCCTGGTCCACAGTTTCTATTACCTCCACTCTTCTTTCTCTTTCATTCTCTTCATTCATTAGCTCCTCAAAGTAATCCTTCCATCTTCCCATCACACACTCCTCACTTGTTAGAACATTCCCATTCCCATCTTTAATAAGCCTAACCTGCTGCACATCCTTTCCAGCCTGATCCCTCTGTCTTGCCAATCGGTACAAGTCCTTCTCGCCCTCTTTAGTGTCCAGTCTCCCATATAACTCATTGTACGCCCTCTGCTTTGCCTTAGCTACTTCCCTCTTTGCTCTATGTCCCATCTCCTTATATTCCTGTCTCCTCTCTTCAGTCCTCTCACTGTCATATTTCTTCTTGGCTAATCTCTTTCTTTGAATGGCGTCCTGCACTTCACTATTCCACCACCAGGTTTCCTTATCATCCATTCTCTGTCCAGATGACACACCAAGTACCTTCCTACTAGGGGTGGGCGATATATCGAATATACTCGATGTATCGCGATATTTTGAATGTACGATGGTTAAAAGGGCTATATCGTGTATATCAAGGATCCTCCTGCTGTCTTGCGGGCTCCCACTCGCCCCCCTCCTTCCTGCAGGCTGCAGGAGCCGCGCGCGAGACTTTCAGCACAACATGTAAACACGGCAGATATGAAGAGCGCTGCCAGCTGCTGAGGGGGAAAAACAATGTTCTTTCTGAGCTAGTTTGGATTAAATTGTCAGATGAGGGCATAAAAAATGTTTTTGTAGACGATGCTGAAAATAATCCCGAAGAAAGGTCGGAACTACGAATCTTTTTCACCATTTAAACAGCGGAGTGGAGCATGAACCGTGAAACGGCAGAACCGAGTGTTTTTCCAGCCTGCTGCTTCCTTAAAACAAACCACGGGTCTGAGCTCATTTAGTCATGCGTGCACCGCAGAGAGAGGTGGAGACATTATTAAATCAGCATTTTATCATTATCGCTAAAGATACGGTCCTTAGCGGCTAACAAGATGGCTAACGCGTTAGCCGTCTTCTTCCACAGCTGAGACTAACCGTGTCTTTAGCGATACAGCTGATTTAATAATGTCTCCACCTCTCTGTTCACGTTTCTGAGTGGAGGCTGTCGTGTTTTTACACAAGGATTCAATGCGACACTTTGTAGAGCAACTTCGAGAACGTCTTCGTGAACCCGGAAACAACCCCCTGACCCTTTCACAATAAAACCGGATACAGTACACAGAGGCTCACATTTACTGCAGTACTGTGATAAATCTGTTCTTGTTCAGAGGTTTTGCAGACATTGCCTGAACTTGGCACAGTTTGAAACTTGTGCACATTTTGTGGTTTGTTGTTAAAAATTACCAGCACATGCAAATAGTTTAGAGTTGTTACCTGTGACTGTTCTGGGTCAGTAAATTTTATGGCCACTGTTTACACTTTTGTTTTTGTATTTTAAAGGCCTTAAATGTTTTGATTTAACATTTTTTTAAATGTTAAAAGCACAAGAGCACCTTTTTAAGTTTAAATTATTTATTCTTCCTTTTTGCTTGAAGTACTTTTTATTTATGTGTGCAATTGATGGTTAAAATAAAATATTTAAGTTTGTTCAAATTTAGTGTTGACATTTTTTTATCAATTTTGAATCATTTTTTCATTGATTTTGGAGATATCGCGATATATATCGTGTATCGTGATATAGCCAAAAAATATTGCGATATAATATTTTCCTCATATCGCCCAGCCCTACTTCCTACCTGTCTCTCTAATTACTGTTGCTGTAGTAGCCCAGTCACTTGGAAGCTCTTTCTTACCACCCAGAGCCTTTAACAGCTCGTCTCTGAATTTCTCACAACATTCTTCCTTCTTTAGCTTCCACCATTTGGTCTTCTTCTCTGATTTTACTCTTTTTCTCTTCTTCGCAACAACAGTCATTCTACACACAACCATCCGATGCTGTCTGGCCACACTCTCCCCTGCCACAACCTTACAGTCTCCAATCTCCTTCAGGTTTCCTCTTCTACACAGAATGTAGTCGATCTGCGTACTCCTTCCTCCACTCTTATAGGTCACTCTATGTTCCTCCCTCTTTTGGAAATAGGTATTGACTATAGCCATTTCCATTCTCTTGGCAAAATCCACCACCATCTGTCCTTCCTGGTTTCTTTCCTTGACACCAAACCTACCCATCACTTCCTCATCCCCTCTGTTTCCTTCACCAACATGTCCATTCAGGTCTGCTCCAATCACCACTCTTTCCTCCCTGGGAATACTCTCTATCACTTCATCCAAATCTTTCCAAAATTTATCTTTCTCCTCCTCATCACATCCAACCTGTGGAGCATAACCACTTACTATGTTTAGCATCAGACCTTCTACTTCTACCTTTAGACACATCACCCTATCTGACACTCTCTTCACCTCTACTACATTCTTTGCCAACTCCTCCTTCAGGACCACCCCTACTCCATTTCTCTTTCTATCCACACCATGGTAAAACAGTTTAAACCCTGCTCCAATACTGCGAGCCTTGCTGCCCTTCCACTTGGTCTCTTGGACACATAAAACATCTACCTTTCTTCTCTGCATCATGTCAGCCAGCTCTCTACCTTTGCCTGTCATTGTCCCCACATTTAGAGTTGCAACCCTCAGTCCTACATTCTTCACTTTCCTCCTCTCCCTCTGTCTCCTGACACGTTTTCCTCCTCGGCGTCTTCGACTAACAGTAGTACAATTTCCGCCGGCACCCTGTTTGTCAACAGCACCGGTGGCGGACGTTGTTAACCCGGGCCTCGACCGATCCGGTATGGTTTCACTTTGATGAACTCGCATTATGGTTTTGGCAAGTGTTTTACGTCGGATGCCATTCCTGACACAACCCTCACCATTTACCCGGGCTTGGGACCGGCACAAGAGATACACTGGCTTGTGCTCCCTAGTGGCTGACTCTGGTTCGTGTCCTCTGTACCCATTTTGTCTCCGAGTTTCAGCGGAGCGAAATAATGGAAGCTAACAAGGTGAGCTTCCCCCTCTTTTTGGTAAAAGTTATTCTTCTTGGGCTGCCTGTGCAGCTGTTTTCTCCTTGTTGAGACACCGGCTGAGATGCGCCTGCGGCTCTGTTGCTCTCGAGTTTAACAACGTAAAGCATGTGTCGCAAGCCCGCGCGTGCGTCAAACAAAGCAGCGCCGTCATCTCGCAAAACCACAATATGAAGCTTCTTTGCGACAGTTATTTTTTTATTCTTATTTATCACGATAGAGACAATAGAAGGAAAGTAGCATGATAGACACGTTTCTATCGTCCCCACGATATATATCGTCATATCGCACAGCCCTAATACATGTCATTGTTGACTTTTTTTAAAACTGTATCTACTCAACCGATGTCCGTCTGCTTGTTATATACTGTATATATAATGGCTATGCAGTCCGTCTTATCCTGTTGGTTTTGAACTGTCAACATCTATTTATTGTGATTGTAGTTTTCTTCATTTTCTTTTTTTTTTGTGATAAATGCAAATGCTTATTGTCAATTACCATGTGACGTGTGCTGCTGACCACTTGACCAGGTCACCCTTGTAAAAGAGATCTCAATCTCAATGGGCTCTACCTGGTAAAATAAAGGTGATCAATTGATTTTCCCCAAACTTCAATACAATAGATTAAATATGGAGCAATCATTACATTATACAATATATACAAAGTTTTGTCATTCAAAAACTATTTTACTTTATACAGTAATGCAATTGATTTTGTTAATTTTATTCTTAAGTAATTTCCATGAGATTTCCATGTCAGCTTCTCATCAATAACGACACCCAAAAGTTTTATTTAATTAACTCTAAGAATTTCAATGCTGTACATTTTAAAGTTGTTGTTTAATGATAAAACTATTAATATTGACACAGTTGAGAATTTTATAGCAAGAAAGTTCATGCTCAATAATCAAGGTACCAAATCCAATAATTCTCAGTCAGGTCATCTGGACAGTTTCTTTTTTTTTATAAAAAATTGATGGAGGCTGAAACGTTTCAATAAAAAAGAAACTGTCCAGATGACCCAACTGAGAATTATTGGATTTCGTACCTGGTTTATTGAGCATGAACTTTCTTGCCTTGGACCACTTTGGCTGTGGCTGCCTGCCTGGGAGGAGTAGACGAGGGACAGGACGGTCCCCAGAAACCATCTTGGCTCCAGCAAACTAGTTGGTCCACTTAAGGTGTTTACTGCTTGGTGGGGAAACAGATTTCTGGAACTCCTCTGACTGATGATGCCCTCCAGATGGAGGGTGAAACGTTTCTGTAAAAAATAAACTGTCCAGATGACCCGACTGAGAATTATTGGGTTGAGAATTTAATGTTTATTTGAAGGTGATTTCCATTTTTTTGGAGGCTAAATACAAATAAAATGTGAACATTAATTTATTTGTATAGTTTATAAAAAAATTTTAGGCTTTTATATTTATATCGATATCGAATTATATTGCTATCGACCGAAATTAAGAAATATATTGTGGTAAAAATTTTGGCCATATAGTCCAGCTTTAGCTTCCATTTAATTAGCCATATCACACCATGACGTAGCAGTTAACCTGTCAAATCATCATATACTTTATTAACAGCTGTATGACACCCTGTTGCTTCAGTCCCCCTGAGTCAGCAGTTTATCAGCTTTATGACACCCTGACTAGCAGTTTAGCAGCTGTATGACACCTTGACTAGCAGTTTAACAGCTGTATGACACACTGAGTTAGCATTTAGCACTGTTATTAACACCTTCATTTGCATTTCATTTCATCAGCACACAAGTTTTATACAAAAAGTGTTTGGAAGAAGGCACGATACAGCAAGACATTGTTAACAGGAATAACAATAATATAATAACGTTTATTTATAGCACCTTCCAGCAACACATTGCATTGTCCAAAGCGCATTGCAATACAAAAAAATAATAATAATAAGACTGGTATTTTCTCCCTAGCTTCATACAGTGCTCTTGATGTGTTGTGCATTAATATATGTGCTTACTGCATTTTAAAGATAATAAGATGTTTGTGAAAGAGTTGAATCTTATTTGCAAATTCATCTACCAAGGTTGGAAGCTTGAAAAGTAAAATTCTGGCAGAGTTTCATCTGTGTATCTGTAAAGTCTTTGTCAAAGAAATGTCCAACTCCAGATGTTCTGTTGGTCTCCAGATAACCAGCGTGCAGCTGGGCTAAAGCCAATAAAAAAATGTGTTTTTAAACGAAGTTTTAAAAACAGATATTGATGGGGCCTGCCTGACCTTCAGTGGCAGCTTGTTCCACAATTTAGTCAAAGTCAAAGTCAAAGTCAAAGTCAACTTTATTGTCAGATCTGCAATATGTACAGTACAGGACATACACAGGACCGAAATTGCGTTTCTCTCAGTCCCTCGGTGCAACAGTAAACATCTAAACATTGAAACACTGAAACATATAATAATAGACATAAGCATAAAATAGTAAAACTAACACTGTCCTGAGTTTTTTGCATAGTGGTATAAGAGTATGAAAATTTACACCAACTCTAAAACTAAAACATTAAACATTTAATGAACATAATATTGTCCTGAGTTTTTGCATACTAGTATAAAAAAAAGAGTATAAAAAGTATAACTAAAATAAACTAAAGGTTTCTAGCATTGACATTTGCAAAGTGGCAAAGCAGCGTATGAGTCAATGTACACAGTATATGTATGAGGTAGTAGTTGATTACTTGTAGTTGATTGAATTTAGGAGCCAGAGCTGAAAATGCTCTGTCTCCTCTGGATTTATAAAAGGTTTTCGGAACTGCTAAAAGCATCTGGTCAGCGGAACTAAGAGCACGTGATGGCACATAAAGGTGAAGCAGTTCAGACAGATATGAGGGACTAAAACCGTTCAAAGACTTAAAAACAAACATTAAAACTTTCAAATGGATTCTAAACTAGACAGGAAGCCAATGAAGGGACATTAAAACTGGAGTCTGCCTGTACCAGTCAAAAATCGTGCCGCAGCATTCTGTACTAGCTGCAACGGTGAGAGCGAGGCCTGGCTAACTCCGATCAGAAGAGAGTTACAATAATCCAGCCGTGAAGTAATAAAAGCGTGGATTACTTTCTCTAGTGGTGTCTAGAAAGGAGGGGCTTGATTTTTGAGAGGCGCCTGAGTTGAAAGAACGAGGACTTAACCATGCTGTTGATATGACAGTCAAGTTTCAGGCAGGGGTCAATTTTCACTCCTAGATTTGTCACAATCGACTTTTCATATGGGGCCAAAGAGGAAAAATCAAAAGTGGTGGGACTGTTAGAAGCACTAGATTTAAAGACCATAACCTCTGTCTTTTTTTTCCATTAAAATGGAGGAAATTAAGTGTCATCCACCCTCTAATATCACCAAGACAGTCCAGAAGAGACTGCATGGAGCCATTTTGTTTTACAGAGAAATAAACTTGACAGTCATCCGCATATAAATGAAACTGCACGTCATGCTTTCTGAAAATAGAACCGAGTGGCAGAAGGTAAAGCGAAAAGAGAAGAGGACCAAGGATGGAGCCCTGGGGTACACCCTAGGGGAGGGCAGCAGAAACAGAGGTAAAATTATCAATCTTCACACTGAAACTTCGACTGGAAAGGTAGGACCTAAACCACTGCAGAGCTGAGCCAGTGATGCCCACCCATTGCTCCAATCTGGCGATAAGAATATCATGGTCGACTGTGTCAAAAGCAGCTGTTAAATCTAAAAGCACAAGTAAAACACAGTTTCCAGAATCCAGTGATAAAAATATGTCATTAAAAACCCTTAAAAGAGCAGATTCAGTGCTATGGTAGGTTTTGAAACCAGACTGGAAGACCTCCATAATTTTAAATTCATCCAAAAAGGCCTTCAGCTGGGTGTAAACAACTTTTTCCAATACTTTGGAAATAAAAGGTAACTTTGAAATTGGCCTAAAGTTTGACAAAGAGGAAAGGTCAAGGCCAGGTTTTTTCATTAAAGAGGAACTAAACCCAGGCTGAAACGGTAACTCCTTCCCCTAAGCAGATCCAAAATCACCCTCAAAATGGGCGTGTCGAGAGACAAGGAGGGGAGGAGGTAGAGTTGTGCTTTTGTTCACGCCTCCACCTGCAACAACCTAAAACAAATTAAACCTCTAGCCAACAACATACACCAAGCAACAACAAAGGATAAACATGTAGTTGTATTTATCTATTCCACCCATTCCATCCAAAACCAAAGGCTCAAAAGAATGGGAAAAAAAAAAAAAAAAACGTTTGTCAGGAGTGAAATGTGGCACTTCCATATAAGGTATGAATGCTGCAGGACCTTCTCATCTCTGCAGGGGATTGGCTCTGCTTGAACCACTTCCGTGACATCAGAGTGAGAAAACACATCACAGTGAGAATCCTAGACCAATAAGAAAATTAAGGTGCAATTCCTCTGTTCAACCCTTAGGGGTTACCGTAAACACGTTTTTAGACCAGGGTTTAGTTCCTCTTTAATGGATGAACCACAGCATGTCTAAAATTGCTTGGCACCACGCCAAACATCAAGCTGCTATTTATCACATTAAGGACAAAGGAGCCAACTGTAGAAAATACCTCCATAAGAAAACATGGAGGAACAACATCAAGGGGGGAACCTGATGGTTTCATACTGGTGACCAGTTTCTCTAGAAAGGAGAGAAATAGGCTCCAGATGATCAAAAAACGCAGGACAGGGGACCAGGATGGAAGGGTCATGGGAAGGAAAAGAAATACAAGCCCTAGTGTTCGTAACCTTGTCCAAAAAAATTGAAGAAACTTATCACAAAGTTCTTTAGATGCTTCAATAGGAACCAGTTCATGTGAATTGAGGACAGTGTTGGTTGTATCATAAAGAACACGGTGATTGTGAGAGTTGGCAACAATAATGTCAGAGAAATATTTGGCTCTGGCTGTTTTTACAGCTTGTTGATAGCGACGCCAACTCTCTCTCAGCATATCAAATGAGACTTGGAGATCCGTCCTTTCTCCATTTGCGTTCATTTTTCCTGCATACCTGCCTAATGTCACGGGTATGGTCGCTCAACCACGGGTCAGATCTAGGCTTTGAACGCCTAATTTTAATTGGGGCCACATCATTCAAAACAGTGTTGCATAAAAAATCAAAATACTGTATAGTGAAAGCTCCTCAGTGCTGAGAGACACAGAGAGCTGTGAATTTAAATGATTAAAGGCAGTGGAAAAATGAGCAGCAGTGGATGAGTTAAAAACACGGCAACTTCGATCAGGAGCACAGGGTTTAACAGGTCTAAAAACAGGAAAAAATCAAATAAAATTGGCATGTGGTCTGAAAACAATGCATCACCAATTTCCAAGTTAAAAATAGACAAACCATAAGATAAAACAAGGTCCAAGGTGTGCGTACGTTCATGGGTTGGGCCCTTCACTGACTGAGTGAGGCCAAAAGCATCCACTACATCTAAAAAATCCTTCACCAGCGGCTTTCCAGAGCAGCACACCGGGATATTAAAATCACCAAAAAATAAAACTTGCTCATATTTGGACATGTAATCACTCAAGAAATCAGAAAAGTCCTGTATGAAGTCCTTATTATACTTAGGAGGCCTGTAGATGACTGTGCAAAGAAGCGGAGGAGCACAGCCCAACTCAAACATGCTCAGTTCAAACGTAGAAAACGCAGTCGGGTGGGACAGCTGCTTAGTCAAAACATGATTTATAAATAAAAGCCAAACCTCCTCCATGACCCGAGGGCCTTGGGGTATTAAAATACGAGCAGCCATGGGGTAATAGTTCTGAAAAAACACTGGACTCACCCGGGGAAATCCAAGTTTCCGTCACGGAGAGAAAGTCCAAACCCTGGGACGAATAAAAATCCTTCAGAATAAAAGTTTTGTTTGCAACAGATCTTGCATTTACCAGACCTATCCTGATGGGAACTGGGTCCGGCGAAGCAGTAGAAGAATTAATCCGAGCAAAGTGTCGCAGATATCCAAGGTTGGCACCTCGCCAGCGCAGATGTGGGGGAGTGAGACACGGAGGAAAGAAATGTTGATCCGAGTCGACAACAGGTACCAGCCAGGAATCAACAGGGTCCAATGAGCACCGCAAAGCATGCAGACCAGGAAATAATCCAATCTGGGACAGGGATACTCCCGGCGATTTTGCCAAAACAGTCCTCAGCCTCACCAAGAGCCCACCGCGTTTACCTCGACACCGGTGACGTCTTCTCCGGCGAGGGGGGTGTGGTGCCCAGCACAGGTATGATGGAACTCCAAAGAATCGTGCTTATCATGACTATGTCAAATTTTAGCAGCAGGCAGACGAAGCCCAAAAAGGGTTTGGCGATCATAAACCAGTAGAGAGTCCACATCATAAAAGCATAGAAACAATAATAATAAAAAAAAGACAAATAGAGAGTGGCAGACGAGATGCCCAACACACTGGCGCCATCTTGCCACACCCCTTACATTAATATGTTTTAATGAAGGTTTACAAATACCTGTCACATTATTTCATTTATTTCTTTTTTTTCCATTTACCCTTTATTTATTCAGGTAGTCTCACTGAGTCACGAGAACAAAGTATATACAGAAATTCTTAAAGACCGTGTAAAGTGAATTTCAACATTTTCTTCAACATTATAAATGTCATAATTGTAATCTTGTAAATGAGTAAAAAGTTTCAAAATTGTAGCTCAATTAATTTTGGAGTTATAGATAAAACTGTGTATAAAGATATGTCTGTTTCAGGATTTTTTAGGCGTGTTTTAAATGTGACCGCGTTTCGTCACGCGGTCTTCGTTAGTATAGCCCCACCCCCTGCAGCTCCAGCCGTATAAATTCGTTCTTCGCATGGGTGGAGCCGTTCACTCGCGAATCGCAGATAGCATCAGATAGCAATAGCATAGATATTTTGTTCATTGTTAGCTAGCTAATCAATTATGCCTCGTTCCTGCATCTTCCCTGGATGTCGCAATGGTCAGGGCACCCGCTACCGACCGTCTCCCTCCAGGACTCTCACTCCTTTTACGCATGGAGGACTGCAGCCGCTCCATTGTGACATTGAGACGCAGGAGGGAGTCAAACAAACCCAGGCGTGCTGCTGGAGCGACCACTGCCACCTGCACCTCCGCGCCCCCCCGCGCGTGTGTGTGTGTGTGAGAGCGATCCGCGTGGAGCTGAAATCCTGCCACGCGCGCCGTGAAACGCCGTGACTCCGCTGACACAGATGAGATAACTTAGTTATCAACGTGATTACTCTTTATTTTAATCACCAACACAGACCCCGCATGCGATGTGACCGGGTCGGACCGGGTGCAGCGAGTCCGCTGCTCATCTTCTAAAATAGCGCTTATTATTAAACACATAACAGCGGAGTTATGTGTCCTCAACTTTAAAAACAAAACCAGAGTTGTTTGTGCACAAAAATAGCATAACTCTTGGAAAAATGAGCTGGTGTTACAGCCAGAACTGAGATAAAAACTGAGCAGGTTTACTGGATCTCTGCTGTCTGCCTCTCCACAAACACAGCTCAGCTCAGTGGGCAGGACACAGCGCAGTACTGTGCTGAAACCACGCCCACGTGCTGACACGACCCCAGCGTTTCAGAACAGGGAACAATCATGTTTTTTCATGATTTTTGAGACTTAATTTTATAAGGTAAACAATGTTTTTAATCAGTCAGATTTATATGGGTGATTAATAACACATATTTATGCCGTGTGACAAACTCAAAACACAAATTTAATTTTACACGGTCTTTAAAGCTACTATATGTAACTTTTCTAACAATATATTTTTAACATATTTCTTCACTCTGTCACTAGATTGATGTTAGAGAGGTAATCTCTGAAAAAAACTAAAAAACAATATTGTCCCCTTGCTTCTCCAGGTGGTAAATAAGCATTTCTAAAAAGAAAAAGTGACCCGCCTTTTAATACCTAAATACCATCTTTTTAATACCTAAATACCATCACAATATTTTTTAATACCATCATGACACTGAGCTGCAACCATAGCGGCAACCTCTTGTATTTCAGTTCAGAGCAACTGATTGTAAAGTGATAGATTACTGTGATTTTCTTCATAAACTTCGGTAGTAAATGTTTTATAATAATTACTGGATACATCAATTTGCTTCTTGCCTCAATAAAAGCACTGACCTATTTGTTATTTAAAGCTGCACTATGTAACTTTGTAATGCAGTCTGTAACTTCTAACAATATATTTTTAACAAATTTCTTCACTCTGTCACTATCTACTGACAGACTGATGTTAGACAAAGTAATCTCTGAAAAAAAACTATAGTCCCCTTGCTTCTCTATCAGCATTTATAAAAACACTAAAAACACAGAGTGACCCGGACAATGACCAGCCAATAAAAACAGAGTTGTTTGTCACGCCCCAACCCACGCCCCCGCCTGTCCCAGCCCCAGCGCCGCGCACGTTCTCATTCAAAGGATTGCAAAGCGATGCAGGACTGTTTTGTATGTGACACAAATGTATTAAATATCCCTTCTTCATCCCAGAGCTGGACTTTTCTTTTGTTTTTTTGCCAAAAGTCAAGTGATCGCTTCATCCTTCACTGACAGGAATGAGGAAGTCACGAGCGAATTAAATCATGTCCAACGTTGCTGCGTGAAGCTCTGCTGATTTCAGGGTGTTTTTGTGTTGTAGGACCAGTGATTCATGGTTTTATTATATTTTTAGAACGTTTTATTAACATATAATCACAGAACTTTGCAGCGCTGAGACAGAACATGCAGAGGAGGTGGAGCATTCCAGACATACCAGACCTCCACTGACAGAAACGAGGAAGTCACGAGCGAATTAAATCATGTCCAACGTTGCTGCGTGAAGCTCTGCTGATTTCAGGGTGTTTTTGTGTTGTAGGACCAGTGATTCATGGTTTTATTTTTTATTTTTTTTAGAACGTTTTATTAACATATAATCACAGAATATTGAAGCGGCTCCGAGCGGACATTCAGCAGGAGGCGGAGCTGCAGAACTCAAGTTCAGAGAACAGGACTGTGGCTCCCCCTCAGAGTCATATATGGTTCTGAGGGGGAGGGAGCAGAATGCTTTTACCTGCAGAAAAATTTTCTAAGTCCCAGCGTTCTCCAGAAATTACATAGTGAACCTTTAAATATAACCCAAGACAAAAAGTTTAATTGTTCCCACACACAACCTATCTCTAATGGCAAACGAAAAACCGTAAACTTGAAAACAGAACAGTTTAATTAAAAGGATTCAACACTGAAAACATGCACAATTTAAAAAGAGAGGGAGAAAAATAATAACTATTGTATTTTTCATCCTGTAAGTCAGTTTTTTTGCATAATTTACATGCCTTGCTACTTATAGGCCGAAGTGACTATTTATGGATTTTTCCCCCCATTTTTATACTGTAAACCATTTTTAGACTGAGATATGACCGTTTCCATTCATTCTGACTGGGGAAAAAAAAAAAAAAAAAAACTGCAATACTTGATGGACCCAGAGTAGTAATAGTTGTATGGCATGCCGTTGGCTGTTGTATCATGTAATAGGAAAACCTGTCTAATGCCTATAATGACAAATAAAAAAAGTTCAAGACAAAAACAACTGTACTTTATTTATTATACTATACTTTATACTTTATTGTTTTTTTCTTGCACTTTTTAGAATTTACCATGTCCTGGATGACTGAGAATCTTCACCAACTATTAATGACTCAATCGGCCTGCCATATTCTCCCCACCTTCATTCTGCTCTCTGCTTGGAACCGTCAAAACAGCTGCACCACCCCGGCAAATTTGACCATTAAAGTGCATTTATTAAGAAAATGATAGACTGAGACACACCTTTGCTATAATTTCGAGCTAACAAATAATTGTTTAGGTACTTTTCTTGTTAAATGTCTGAGAAACGAGCCGCGTTCCTCTTTCCTGTTTCTTGTCCTCTGCGCGTTCATGGAGCGCGCAGGCAAAACAAAACTATTTTTTAAATAAAGCTGATTTGACCATTAAAGTGCATTTATTAAGAAAACGTTAGACTGAGACACACCTTTGCTATAATTTCGAGCTAAAAAATAATTGTTTAGGTACTTTTCTTGTTAAATGTCGGAGAATCAAGCCTCATTCCTCTTTCCTGCTTCTTTTTACAAACATGACAATAAGCCAGGCCTCGGCCAACTGTAGGTGCGAACGCACACTGACTGACGATATGACGTCATTGTTTTTAGCTCAGGTCATATTCGAACATAAAATTGGAAAAGATAAATAAATTCACAGACATTTTTTTAGCCGACAGAACGAGAAAAATATACAGTAGATGTGTAGTTTTTTTTTTTTATTAATACCTCGTCAGATGACGTTTATTACTTTTTAATGGCCGTAATTTGTGTTAATTATATTTACTACCTTTTAATACCTTTTACAGCCCCGTGGATACCCTGGAGAACTCATTTTTAAGAGAGACTTGTTTAGGGAGCAGATGGTGGAGGTTAAGGGCCTTGCTCAAGGGTGGGGCAAATGAGGGTGGAGGGCAGGTGTGGGTGTTTCACCTTTTCCACCCACATTTTGATGTTGACGGTACCAGAAGTTGAACCTGAGACTTTCCACTCACAGGCCCACCTTATCTAACCTCTGCACCACCACTCCTCCAATGTTTATGTTTGTTTAGGTTTATTGAATTTGTTCTTTTTTTTTTTACAAAAGAAACAATACAAGACAATCCCATAAATGATAATTTACAAAATATAAAAAAAATGAAAGGTAGCAGAAAGAAGAATAAATCTTATTATATTTGCCCCTTTTTTCGAACAATCAGATTAAACAATAATAATCTTCAACCAACAGTACAAAATGACTAACTCTTTCTAATTTTCTAACTAATACAATACACATTACGCTATTTCATATATTTTTTTAACACATTCGTTTTGATCATTTTCTTAAATGTAAACATTGGCCCTCATGCACGAAAATGTTCGTATTTTTATCCTAAATTTCTCCTACTTTTGTTCGTACGAAGCGTTCGTACGAACATGCCACGTCAGATCCAACAAAGTCTTCTATCCACAGGAAACGTGTGTAAACGGGCTGCTTAAAGTTGATGAATCCCACCTGTCCTAAACAGCTGCGCGTGCACGCGGAAGGGTTATTTACATAATTCCCACCCCTCAAAACACCATATAAGGCCACGTTTCCTGCCTTCTGACAGCAGGAAGTGTCCATTCATTCAAACACATGAAGTAAAAGGAGGAACTTCACGCGTTCGGAGATCTGCTCTCAGTCGCGCTGTGGCTACCCCCCCACCCCCCACCCCCCGCAAGTGTCGGATGGTCAAATATCTTTAATTTTAGTGTACTGTGTTACATTATAGTTTCACTTATTCAGAAGAGCCGTGGCGCACCGCTACCCCCCCCCCCGCAAGTGTCGGATGTGTTTTTGAACAGAAGCATTTTAAAATGTCTCGAAACTACAGTTAACTTCATATTAATATTGTAGTGCATATGTTTTGTCTCCCGTGGGTCGTACAGTATCAGAAATCAAGAATAAATGGTTTGATCTGAAAATGGCTTCAAACAAACATCTCGCCGCAGCACGGACAGGAGGTGGTCAGGAGATGGTCAATCCTTGACCACCTCCTGTCATGTTGGCACGCGTCTTGCTGCGCAAGGAGGTGGTCAAGACGCGTGCCAACATGACAGGAGGTGGTCAGGAGATGGTGGACAATAAATGCCACGCTGCAAGACGCGTGCCAACATGTTTTGCAGCACAAATGATGCGCGCACCTCCTGGTCAGCGCACCTCCTGGTCATCGCGCACCTCCTGGTCATCGCGCACCTCCTGGTCATCGCGCACCTCCTGCTCATCGCGCACCTCCTGCTCATCGCGCACCTCCTGGTCAGGGCGCACCTCCTGGTCAGGGCGCAACCACATTCTGCAGGTTATATTTCGAATCAGATATAATAATCAATTGCTCCGATGGTGTTTGGCACAAGATCAGTCTTAATTCGTACTTGTTCTGCGGCGGTGTATGGGGATTTTATGTACCTGGGTGTTAATATGAGGAGCGGCTTTGATGACCAAGGGGAGCGCACGGCCTGCGCGACACACCAGACAAATTAAACTTAAAATTATAATTCTAATTCAAACAGAATAACCTATTGTCAAGAATAATTGTGCGTGAATATTTTAAACCCAAAATATTTTCTAAATAACGAAATATGAAGTTATTAGTGGAGAAATCCCGTCTGGATGACAGCAGACTGACGCTCCTAAAATATACGACAGGTCCGGACCACTCGTAAATTTTGTTCGTATCTGAAAAAAATCGTAGGATACGAAAACATTGTTGAATGCCACAAATGATCCTAAATCACTCGTACGCACAGTTTAAGAACAAATCTGTGCGTACGAACGGTTCGTGCATGAGGGCCATTGACTTGGCATTTTTAACTACATTCTCCAAGCCATTCCATAATCTAATTCCCTGGATTGAGGTAGAACGTCCCTTCAAACTAGTTCTGAATTGTGGTTTTACAAACATCTCTGTCCCCTTAAGATTATAACAACTTTGTCTTTTAACAAAATGCATTTGGATATTTAAAGGTAATGCATTATTTTGAGCCCTATACATAACTGATAAAATATTATAGTCTACCAAATCATGGAACTTCAATAACTTCAGTTGATGAAATAATGTACTTGATGGATGACGGTAATGTTTTCTAGTGATAATTCTTACAGCTCTTTTCTGTAATACAAAAATAGGCTTTGTGATTGTTTTACACGCTTTCCCCCAAACATCAATACAATAGATTAAGTGTGGAACAATGATTGTGTTATACAACAAATACAGAGCTTTATCATTCAATAGGTCTCTGACTTTGTACAGTACTGCAATCGATTTAGCTATTTTTATTCTTACAGAATT
>JBBPBX010045429.1:0-12951 GCA_038048925.1 Garcialebias charrua
CCAAGGATCTTTATCCGCCAATCATCCAAGGGGTCGTCAAGACCCGAATGGCTTTTCATTTCATTTGAGAGGGTTCTAAGGCCTTCTAGGGCCCTTGTGACTTTTCCATCTGGAGCAGTGTTCAGCAAAAGTCACCAAACATACTACAAACCCCTTCCTTCTCTGCGCATAAATCGAACGTGGAAGTGGTAGTCTGGTTTGTGATATACTGTAGTTTAAGGATAGGTACGCGGACAATCAAAGCTAACATACTTATCCCACCTATTCCGACTGCCATAGTGACCCTCTTGTCTGGCCACCACATTTTGAATCAGTCGATTAATATGCAAATTGTAGAATATAAAGGAAATATATGCAAACAATGAACGATACTAACAATAGTAAGCGCTTTAGGATATTGCAGAATTCTGAACCTTAAGTTTCCCAAGTTCCTCCTCCAGCAGCAAGGCAGTTGTCTCCCTTGAACACACAAAAATAGAGAAAGAACACAAGATTCATATCATCATTAAAGAAACATTAATACATTTTTTGAATGTGCCACACGTACTCAGGGGAATTGCCCTTGTTACAGCTACTCAGGGCAGACCCCTGGCGTTGCTCGGGGAGGTCCTCCTATGTCCCCAAGTTTTCTTCATGTTATGTGAGACTCTAATATGTAATGTTTTTATCTCTCTAGGTGTCTGTACTATGTGTGGATGTTCCAGCACCGAGTGGCCCCATAAAACTGAATCCTTCTGGGCCCGCACGCAACTATACTCGGCTACTTTGGTCTACCAGGGTGTAAAAGTTCAATTTACAAGGTCTTGATGTTCAGCCTGGCCTCCTAGTTCCTGCCTGGTTCCCGAGCAGGTACACACGAACCGTGTGGATCCCCTGGCATTAACACGCACTGCCTGTGATGTGCGTTCAGCGACCCCACACGGGTCCGTACTGACCAGGGCTGTCTGGTCTTGCCTCCTTTGAAATCTGTTGAGAAAACCTAAACCACAAACTTTCGACTTGTTAGACTACAACAGGGCCTTCTTGGTTTAACCTAATTCACTCATCTGAGAGAAGGCCCGAACGTGGTTAAATCCATGTGAGTTAAATTACTCTCTACTGTTGTAGTGAAATAAAAATATATTTGTCTTCGTGTTTTACATTTATTTTGAAGGGGTTTTTCATACGGTGCTCAGATGATCAGTTTCTTTTGTAGAGTGATAAGGATTACTAAAGGACACAGGCAGATCTGTTCTGGTGAGGCTTGGGGATGATAATATAGCTGGTGCCTCTTTGTCCTGTCAGTTTTACGACTTTGTAATATATGACTGGGAGAATTCCACTAAAAGCCACTCTCTGGCTTTGCATGTTTGTTCAGTTAGAAAGTAACAAGAACAACTCTAAATATGTGAGTAGGGTATGATCTTTAATGTAATTTAATGTCCAGTTATACTAATTGGTCATGTAGTGGTCTACGAAAGTGTGTGTGTCTATAAGTACATTTATTTTAGTCATCGATGTGTCTCGATGCCCATCCCCCCAGGGGCTTGGGGAGACCACCCGAGCAAGCTGGGGGAAGGCAGTGGTATTTCCTGTTTTCTGGCAATAAAGAGGGGACAACAGTCTCTGAAACAAAACCCCCACAGAAGGGTATAAAAAGGTTCGAGCCGCCAACAGCAGGGCAGAAGTAGCCCACGGATCAGGTTGTATGTCTCTCTCTCCCCCCTCCTCTCTCCCTGTCTCTCTCCCCCCTCCTCCCTTCTTTCTTTCTCTCTCTCTCTCTCTCTTTTTCTCTCACTGTCCACGTTTAAAAGAAAAATGTAATGGATGTTAGGAATGAAACAAATGTATTCTGTGACTCTTTTTTAAACTTATGATTAATTAAACTGGTCTTTTGGAACTTTAAATTATGAGTGTTTGTCGTATTTTCAGCGTATTTTTCCTTTCTGATCCGAAGTGAACCAAATAACGAATTCTGGGGCGGATAAGATCAATACGTCAACAATTACACACGCTTATATAAAAAGAAGAATATATATATATATATATATATATATATTTATATATATATATCTATATATATATATATATATATATATATATATATATATATTTACATTGATTCATTCTTTTTTGGCCACCTCTGCAGGCAAGATACCTGAAAGTCACACAAAACAGCTCCACTTCTGTCCAAAAGTAGGGAAAGATTCTGAGACATATGTGCAGTTTTTTGAGGCCTTACAAAAAAACTTTCCAAGAAGTGCTGCTTTGATGTCCAGGGCACCGTATCACAGAGAGTTTGTCCCCAAGTCTGTCTCCTCATTACCAAAGTCTCTCTTAATGTACCGAACACCAGAGACTTTGCAGCTATCTCCAGCACAACTCCAGGCAGCGTGCAGGGACTTCAGTTTTGAGGAACTCAGTGTATCCCAGGTACAAACTGTAGAGGAGGAGACCAGGGCCCAGAGTTCATCTACCATCTGGTACAGCCAAAGAGCAGGAAGGATAACAGCCTCAAAACTTAAACAAGTTTTACAAAGCAGTCAAGAAAGACCATCCAAGGCTTTGATCAAGTCTATATGCTACCCAGAAACACAAAAGCTTTCTACAGCAGCAACAAGATATGCATAGGGGAAAGGTAAGGTAGGAGCAACATTTGCACTCATTGGTATTTGAGGGGAGTTTTATTTTAGGCAGGGGTCTATTTCAACTCAAATAAGTACATGTTATGCATCAGAAATAAATTTAAGTTTGTTAAATACATTTTGCTCTTATTCCAGATATGGCTGTAAATTTGAAGCAACAGCCCGAAAACAGTACGAACAACTCCAGTGTACGGACCATGAGGGGTTTTCCTGCATGGACAGTGGGCTGTGGTTAAACTCAAGGTGGCCATACATGGGAGCCTCACCAGATGGAGTCGTTTCATGTGACTGTCATGGAGCCGGGGTGTGTGAAATCAAGGTAAAATTTATTTCTCAAAAGGTTTGGACTACTGCACTGCAGACTTTGCGCACCTCACAGTATGAATGTTACAACTATAATTTTTTACTCAAATCTTTGTTGTTTGCATATTTCACAGCATGTAGCCGTAGTTTTGGGGATGGTCTTGCCGTTTGTGGGATGTTGCCTTGTTTCCAGTTAAAAAATGTGTGACCTTTCCATCACCTTTTAAAACTTAGTCCAGATTAATACATTCTTACCTGTGGAACACACCTGGTTGACAGAGACATAAATATAGTCTCATTTTCTAACATTAGTGTTGGATAGTGAAATGAGTGAAACACAATCTTTAAAAAAGTATCATATTGAAATGTTTTGGAGACTACCGTATTTATTTTTCATGTCTAAGTTTCATTGTCTTGTCCTTCAGTGCCCACAGAGCAAACAGCATGAAGTCAGTCTGAGGATGTGTGCTGGACAGCCTGGTTTTTGTCTCGTCAAGGTTGGAGATTCTGTACAACTGGATAGGAACCATCCTTATTACCATCAGGTCCAGGCTCAGATTCACATTGTGGATGTACAATATTGTGATTTTGTAGTATGGAGTGAAAATGATATTTATGTGGAAAGAATTCTGCCAGATGACCAGCTGTGGGAAACAGCAGTTCCCAAAATTCAGCACTATTTTACACATTGCATCCTACCTGAAATCCTGGGACAGAAATTCACACGTGACTAACCAATCTAAGAATCAAGAATGTTATTTGGAGTAGTTGATGAAAGGAGTTTGAAAAGTTTATACAAATTTAAACAGTTGCTCTTTTTTTCCCCAAAAACATTTGTCACTACCATAACATGTTTCAGCTACACCTGTAGCAAGCACTCTGCAGAAGGGTCATGTGATGTTGTTACATGTCATGACAGCTGTTTTTTATTTACAATAATCTTAATTGAAAAGTTAAGTATGTTAAATCAAATGATATATTTAAATCAATATGAGATTAGCTTGTGAATTTCAAAGGTGTTCTAATATGTTAAATAACAGCACATACAAATGTCATAAGTCACAAATGTTGCAAAATGAGTCTACTTCAGAAAAATGTTTTTATTGTCATGACAGCTGTTTTTTATTTACAATAATCTTAATTGAAAAGTTAAGTATGTTAAATCAAATGATATATTTAAATCAATATGAGATTAGCTTGTGAATTTCAAAGGTGTTCTAATATGTTAAATAACAGCACATACAAATGTCATAAGTCACAAATGTTGCAAAATGAGTCTACTTCAGAAAAATGTTTTTATTTCAATAGCAAAACTCATGTCATTTTAACTGACCAATATTCACAAAGATTGGTTATGGAGTTCATTGAATAAATTAAAAATATTCAACCTTATTGGGTAAATTTTTTGTCTTCTTCCTGAACAATTAACATGTACAAATATGGTCTGTAACAGTATTAGTAATTTAATTTACTTTTGATTTACTTCAAATGATAAATAAGTTAGGCTTAGGTTAGGCTTATGTTAGGCATGTTAGGCTGATTGGTAACTCTAAATCGACACTGGGTGTGAGTGAGACAGGTCCCTCTTGTAAATGAGTCCCCGTGGCTCAATTCATTCAACCTTTATTTAGTCAGGTAAATCTTATTGAGCTTCGAGGGCTCATTTACGAAAGCGACCTGCTACAAACTAAAGAATGATGAACATCAATGATACAAATACATTAAACAATAAACAAAAGAAAAGAAAAAGTAGCAAAAAGTAGCAAAAACATTATAAGGTAGATGTACAAAAAAAAAAAATCAAAGACAGGAACATATCAGCATTGGTTTTTGCCAGGATTCCAACAGATTCTGAAAACCATCCAGGGAGGTCAGGGCCAAGAGCTTCAGATCTTTTTGTAAGATATTCCATGAAGCAGGAGCAGAGTAGGAGAAGGCCCTTTTTCCAAGTTCAGTCCTCACTGACGGAACACTGCAGGTAATCATGTCCTGAGAGCGCACGCTGTAGCTGCACTCACGCAAAGTACATCTAATTACAGTATAACTTTCTGACAAATGAATTGAAATCAGTCTTGTTGGAGACATTTTCAAGAGATATTTTGGTGGCAAACATTAACAAAAACGGTATCGCCCACATTATTGGCAGTTTGCCGTATTGATACTAGCAGGTTACTACATTTTCAGCAGAGACATACTGTATATTTACATATGGATGACTTTGCTGAGACATCAAGGATTTAATTATTTCATGTAGAGAAGAGTCCTGATAAAAATGTAGGGCCTTGGCAGCAGATGGACACACTCACAACCAAAGAATAATGAGATCCCACCAGAGCTCACACAAGCTACCAGCCCCCAGAGACCTGGAAAAGAATAGCACTCTTTCTCTGTGTCATCCTTTACCCTGCACCCAATTTATCTCCTTCATCGGATGCTTCATGTTTGTCCCTCATCTTTTCCCCATGACTGTCTTTACGCTCACCGTGGCTGCTGTGAAAATGTGTGTGTCGTATATAGAGACGGCTCTATTAGGTTAGGAGGCCTCAGGGAAGCTTTGTGAGGACAAGCATTGTGTTGAGGGTTTGTAGTGGGGAGGGAGGACAGGAACAGAGGAAGGAGGCAATATGATGGTTTGGAATTAAAGCCTGAGAGCAGACGATATTTACACAATAACTGAATTCTGTGTTTGTTTTGCCTCTAATTCCATATTTCTCTGCACTAGCTATTTATTTGCATTATCTTTGAACATGCTAACTACTACCGTACTTTTCGGCGGAAAAGTCGCTTCTGTGTATAAGCCGCTTTGTCCAATTATTGGGAATAATTTGTAAAAATCCATAAATAAGCCGCTTCGCCCTATAAGTCGCATCTATTATGCATCACCGCTACGCGACGCGTCAGCGCCTCATTTGCCCTGCTGAAAATGGCGGCCACAGAAGCGAGCCAGCACGGAAGGACTTTACAAGATTAACACGGTAAAAACAATTATTTGTTTGCTGAGAAAAAATATATTTCTTAGCTGACATTATAGCACAAGGGTTCCTGAGCTTAACCGTTCCTTAATCAATTCACGAAATGGTCAAATCTGCTGAATTTAAATTGTTTCGGTTTGACGTCTTCCAAACGGTCGCGTGCGCTAATAAAATAAATTATAAAAAATTGAATTTTATCTCAAATGTCTTATACAGGTCAACAGTTTGTAAATGAAAACCCATATAATTACACTCTGTAAGCTAAAAAAATATCTGCCGAGTGGTTTATGATTTATAACAATATAAACGGAAATAAAACCGAAGCTAAGGAGACGATTCCGTCTCTAAAAAAAGAATAAAAATTTGAATTTTATCTCAAATGTCTTATACAGGGCAACAGTTTGTAAATGAAACCCATATACAGTAATTACACTCTGAAAGCCTAAAAAATATCCGTCGAGTGGTTTAAGAGCTGTTTATCAAACAGTAGGTATCTGTTTGCGGTAGCTATACCGCTAACAACAAAGCTAAAAGAGCAATTTTTTTTTTACCTCTGAAAATCTTTTGCAGATAACAGTTTGTAAATGACCACCAAATAATTACGCTCTGTAAGTTTCACGAAAATCTGCGGTGTGGTTTATGAGTTATCCTGCTAAAAAAAAAAACAGCTGACAACACAGCTAATAGTAGCTACCTCCAGAGCAGGAGGCCGGGCAGCGACCGAGTCAGTCCGAGCAGAGGAGGCTTTTTTCGGACACATGAACTAGAAACGGTCGGTGTACTCTCTGGAAGTGTCCCCCTAGCGGACAAAAGTGGTACTGCACCATTTTTTGGCCAAAATGAAAAACGGCAATATCAGAGCCAAAAATAGGTCTAAAAATATGGGAAAAAATCCATAAATAAGACGCTTCGGCGTATAAGCCGCAGGGCATTCAAATTAGCAAATAAACTGTGACTTATCTGTCGAAAAGTACGGTACTTCTTCCTTCTTCATTCTTCATCCTTTACTGTAGTAGAGGTAGTCTACCATAGTCAGGTCACAGAGGAAAGAGGACCAGAAGAGAAACCTAGACATTCCACTCCCCAGCCACACTTTCTGGACACCAAGACGTTCCCAGGCCAGAGAAGATACACAATCCATCCAGCATTTTCTGGGTCTTTCCTTTGGCATCCTACCAGTGGGATGTGCCAGCAGAACGTCTAAAGAGAGGCAACCATGAAGCATCCTAATCAGACACCCGAACCACCTCAACTGACTCCTTTCAATGTGGAGGAGCAGCAGCTCTACTCCGAGCTTCCTCCAGACGATGGAGCTCCTCGCCCAGTCTCTACGGCTGAGGCCAGCCACCCTGCTGAGGAAGCCAATTTGTCCACTTGTATCCGGGATCTTATTCTATTGGTCAAGAGCCAAAGCTCAGGGCCATAGGTGAGGGCTGGAACAAAGACAGACTAGTAAATCAAGAGCTTTGTCATATAACTCCGCTCTTTCTTCACCACATAGACTAAAGCAACACCCTCATTACTGAAGACCATCTCCCACTCCATCCTACCATCACTCATGAACAACACGCCAAGATATTTAAAGTCCTCCACCTGAGGCAAAATACCCCCCACACCTGAGTGAAAGCCAGGGGAACTAACTTTCCTTCCAGCTGCTTCACTCTCCACTGCGAACTGCCCCAGTGCATGCTGAAGGTCTTTAGCCTGAAGATAATAATAATAATGATAATGAATTCAATTTATAACTCACTTTTCATTAACAAAAATCTCAAAGTGCTACAAAGTGCAACAAAAATCAAAGATCAAATAAAAACAGGTGATAAGAAGATGCCAACAGAACCACATCATCCGCATAAAGCAGCAATGAGACCCTGAGGTTCCCAAACCAGACATCCTGGCTCTGACTGCACCTTGAGATCATGTCCACGGAAACCATAAACAAAATCGAGACAAGGGCCAATGGCAGACTCCAACCCACGCTGGGAACGAGCTCGACTTTGTGCCAAGAATGCGAACACAGCTCCTGATTTGGTTGTACAAGTAGCTATACAGATAGCTCTTAAAATCAACCCAGGTACCTCATACTCCCACAGTACCCCCCACAGAATGCCTTGAGAAATACAGTCATAAAGGTTATCCAGCTCCATAAAACACACGTAGACTGGAGAGGCAAAATCCCATGACCCTGCTAGCAACTGCAATGGTGAAGATCTGGTCCACTGTTCCACAACCAGGATGGATGCCACACTGTTCCTCCTGAATCCAAGGTTCAACAATTGGTTCAGAGCCTACCTTCCAACATCCTGGAGTAAACTTTCCTGGGGAGGGCGAAAAGTGCGATCCCACGATAGTTGCAACACAAAATCTGGTCCCCCTTTTTAAAAATGGGAACCACCGCCCTGGTCTGCCACTCCAGTGGTGCCACTCCAATGGTGCTGTCCCAGTCCTCCATGCAACATTTATTACTACTGTTTACATCTAGAATTTTTATATCTACACTACTGCTGATATACAGTATATATTCTTTTTACTAGCCTTATTGCATAATGCCACTTTGTCTCTATACCAATATCAACTACCTCATACATATACTGTGTACATTAACCCCATATGCTGCTTTGTCACTCTTTACAAATGTCAAATGCCAGAACCTTCATTTATTTTATAGATATACTTTTTATACTTTATACTTCGGGACAGTATTACACTCTATTTCATTTTTGGTGTTGGTGAAACTTTTTATACTTTTATACTACTATGGAAAACTACTATGAAAAAACTCAGGACAGTATTACACTCTATTTCATTTTATGATTATGTTTATTAAATGTTGGTGTTTTGGTGTTGGTGAAACTTTTTATACTTTTTTACTACTATGAAAAACTACTATGCAAAAAACTCAGGACAGTACTAAACTTTTATTATTTCATTTTATGCTTGTTTATTAATTGTTTAGTGTTTAGTGTTTAAATGGTTACTGTTGCACCGAGGGACTGAGAGAGAAATGCAATTTCAATCCTGTGTATGTCCTGTACATATTGCAGTTCTGACAATAAAGTTGATTTTGACTTTGAAGAGACATGTCAACCATGACAGCCCCGCAACATTCAGAATCTTCAGCATCTTGGGGTGAAGCTTGTCCACCCCTGGCGCTTTGACACCAAGAGCTTTTTGACCACTTCAATGACATCTGCCATGGTAACAGACTCATCTTCCCCCAAGTCCTCAGACTCTGCCCCCTCAAAGGTGGACATTGTCAGGTAACAGACTCATCTTCCCCCAAGTCCTCAGACTCTGCCCCCTCAAAGGTGGACATTGTCAGGAATTTTAAACACCGTCACCTTGTTAAACAGGAACATCATATCAAAACATTGTCTAATCATGAGCAAAACTTAAGGACTCGTTTGTTCTGCATCCAGGAAAAACAACATGTTTGTACTTCTCAGATAAAGTGTTGATGCATACAGAGAACTTTGATTAAAGTAAGCTGGGTAATGGTTTTGTCAGAGTACATTAAAGTAATAAGTTTAATATGATCAATGTTGAAATTCTCTATCAGACATGGTGGGTGGACCAAGTACTCCTTCCACCACTCAACATTATCCACAATCTGGGGTCAGCAGTCCCCAGCCCAAACCGAACACAGCCTGGGAAGGGGCCCGCTTTCATTTTCTGTGTGGGCGAATGGTTTGCCAGAACCTTCAAGGCCAACCAAAAGTTCTGCCTCCTCAAATTCCTCCCATATCTGAGTTTTTGCATCATCAACATCTCAGCTGACTATTAAATCTGATACTAAACTCTCAGTGAAGGCAAACGGCTCAAAGAAATGAATTCTGCTTCTGAGGTCAGGTCTTTACATGAATCTCAGATTATTTGGGCCTATTTCAACAGATATCTTGACATCTTTCATGTTCATTATCAATATAGAAAGAATAATGTCAAACTTTTCTAAATAAACAGCTATCAAGCACAACCATTATGTGATGTGGAATATTCACATTACAGGTAGTCCTTGGGTTACGACGGTGGAAAACTACAATGGAAAACTACAGGCAGCAGCAGAGCTTGGAGGAACAATGAGCTAACATGCTAACAAACCTTACTGTAAAGCTCTGGAAAAGCAAGCTGGACAGACAGACGGCTTTGGATGGCTTTAGGATGAATGGCCCCCTTTTGAATATATACATTTGGCTTGTCACTTTTTTATTTCCTGAAATCCTTAGATTAAATGTAGTCAATATATTATAAATAGAAAAATGAACACGTGTAAAGAAATGAACCACTTTGTTTAATCTTGTTCTGACATGAAACTGATTGATTTCTAATATTAACAGTAAGTTTTTTAAGTTTGTGCTCAGTCTTATTTATAGCCATGTTTCTCCTCTTTCTTCTCTGTGTCTTTTCACCATTCTACACCCGACAACACCAACCTCCCACGCAGTACAATGTAGCTACGAGGGCTATTTTTAGGTCTCACTCCTTCAGCCTGGAGGATTACGCTTGTTCTGACGAATTTAAAGTAAAGAACACAAACGCGTCTTCTTACAAGCCCAAGAAATTCAACCCTTGCAAACTGTGCTCATATTTAAAGTCTTCCATCTGGTCTAAATTATTGCAAGAATAAAATTGTAACAATGTCATCTTAAGAAATGCTGGTGCTCACAAAATAGATACACATCTTGCAATTATGCACTGGAGCGAGCAAACTTCATTGCATTAGTCCTAGCAGATGTCAAAAGAAATGGTTCTTGCTGAAGAAAAATCGAACAAAAGCAGATAGAAACAATCTGAAATGGAATAAATTATTATAATAAATTAAAAGTTAGTAATAAATTAGCTATAACTGTTCAAAAAAGAGAAATCAATGTGTTGCACTACCTGAGTTGGTCTGTGCGTCTCTTCCAGTACGGAAGCGTAGTGCTGACACCTGGGGAAATTTTTTGGGGGGGCTTATGTAGTAATAACGTGATAATATCATATCACGTTATTACGTGATATGTATCACGTAATAACGTGATACGTATCACGTAATAACGTGATAATATCACGTAATAACATGATACGTATCACGTAATAACGTGATATTATTACTACATAAGCCCCCCCAAAAAAATTCCCCAGGTGTCAGCACTACGCTTCCATAGTTCCAGACATCAACATACCACCAAAACGTTACAAAAGGATAAATTGATATATCAGCTGTCTTCCTCACCTCTCCAGTGTGCTGACCAAAAGCTAAAAAAGAATAAAAAATTTAAGACAACCTTTAGATTTCTGTTTCTCACCACAATAAGAGACGATATGTCTGTTTTGAGCAGCAATGAAATGTGTTCTCTACAAAGCAGGAAGCAGAAACCACAGGAAAATGTGTTCTTTTTTTCAAGTGTGTGAGTGGGCGACCACGCACCTGTTTTAATGCAGATAACTATTTTCTACTCACTCTCACGTAAACAAAAAAAGGGGGGTTTAGGTTCAATCCGGTATATAACAAAATAATGGTTAAATCGTTTCATCTGGACCAGTTTCTTTAAGGGAGAAACGTTTCGTCTTCCGTCCGGAAGACTTCATAGCTGCATGTCTTCTGCCATCAGTTTACAAGGGTGTGATCCGGGAGTGTTACTTCATACGAAGTGTCAACGTATTTATCTACTGAAGCTCAGACAGCGAAGCTTACGAGCTCTGTCTTTTATTTGCAGCAGTAAATGGTAAATGGAGCTTACTTATACAGTATAGCGCTTTCCAGCCCCCTTTGAGGGCCCCCAAAGCGCTTCACAGTACCAACCATCCACCCATTCATACACACATTCATACACCGGTGGCGGTAGACTGCCTTGCAAGGCGCTGCCTGTCCTACCGGGAGCAACTCGGGGTGAAGTGTCTTGCCCAGGGACACAACGAGGTATGCCGTGACCGGGGATCGAACCCGAGACCTTCTGGTCCTGAGCCGGCTGCCCTGCCTCTACACACCATCTCGGCCCCTCGGCAGTGAGGAGGCACCAAGAAGTAACAGCAAACAAAACGTAGACAACAAATACAGGTAGTCCTCGAGTTACGACGTTTCGCGGTTACGTCACGCATCTCCCATTAAAAAATATATATATATATTTTGAAAATGTTTATTTTGAAAGCCGAGTTCCGAGTTCCTTCCGGTTTTGACGGCAGCAGTAGCTTGACGGCAGAAGCAGCGGCACTCAGTGGAAAATTACAGGAGACCTTATTGTTGGACCGGAGGTTTATGAGGCAGAGGAGGGGCTAACATGCTAACAGACCTTACTGTAAACGCCCTGGACCACGTGAAGCACAGGCAGCTGCAGATGTTGGTGGAGCAACGAGCTAACATGCTAACACACGGAGGAAGGCTTCACCAGCTCCCAGTAAGAAATTAACTCTTTTTTTCCTTCATTATGGCTCCAAATGTACATGTTTTTTTATAATTATGTAGGGTACTGTGTTAGGATAGGCAAAGTGCTTATTAATACAGTACTGTACATGTATATGGTGCAGTATTTATGTATGTTCCGACTTACGTTGAAATTCGACTTACGACGTCACGTAGGAATGGATCTCCGTTGTAAGTCAGGGACTACCTGTACTACAGTATAAAGCAGGGCTATTCAACTGGTGGCCCGGGGTCAAATCAGGCACGGGTGAACTCAGTTCAGCCCACCAATGTGTTCATTTTTTAATAAAACTAGATTTTAAATAATAAAATTAACAGTAACTGATGGATATCCAGCCCCTGAGCTCTTGGCTTCCAGTAACTATGGCCCCCTGAGCATAGCTGAATAGCCCTGGTATAGTTTGAGGCTTTAGATACATAGCTAGACAGAGCTAAAAGCAAATCGTGTTGGGGTTTCTAATCATACAAACTTGGCCATCGCATCGTTTGTGTAGAAAAGGCTAAACTGGGTTTACATTTTATCAAAGAGATCCAAAACTTCTTTTCAGTGGTGTTTTTCTGATGCGCCCAACTCTCTGATCACTTTCAAAACTCTTTAGAAGTAAAGAATAATTAGTTGGAGCGCTAACGAGCTTCATTTAAGTGACTGTGA
>JBBPBX010045430.1:0-27031 GCA_038048925.1 Garcialebias charrua
ACTAGTACAAATGATGTCACTTTCCCCATTCATGTGTATTGGGCTTTTACTTCCAGATATCTAAAATAACATTCTTCCTATCTATAATAAACATTCTGGATGTCTACAAATGAATTATGACGAGGATGAACTCTAAATTCAGATCTCCATAATCCAGTTAATACTAGTCATAATGACCATTTCAGATATCATAAATGAAGAAGTCATTCTAGATATCCAGTTATCAATTCTTGACATCCAAAATGCATTTCTACTAGTATAAATCTAGTTAAAGATATCAACTACTGATTATTTGACTAGTTAATGTGGAATTTCAGATATCTGAAATGTTAATAATGCCTATACAAATTACACTTATAGATACTTAAAAATTATATTGTTGATCTCTGAAATGTTTTCTTCATTTTTGACATCTGAAATAAATAGTATAACCAGTAACAATTGGATTATAGAGATCTGAAGTTAATTTTTAGACATCCAGAATGTTAATTTTAGATGGGATAAATGTTATTTTAGATATCTGGAAGTAACATCCCAATGACGTCATTTTTACTAGTAAGAAATACATTCTTCCTCTCTGTGATGATCATTTTAGAGAGGAGAAATGTTGTTTTAGATATCTGGAAGTAACTTCCCAATGACGTCATTTTTACTAGTAAGAATTACATTCTTCCTATCTGTGATGATAATTTCAGAGAGGAGAAATGTTGTTTTAGATATCTGGAAGTAAAAGCCCAATACACATGAATGTGAAAAGTGATGTCATTTGTACTAGTAAGAATTACATTGGCCCTCATGCACGAAAATGTTCGTATTCTTATCCTACGTTTCTCCTACTTTTGTTCTTACGAAGCGTTCGTACGAACATGCCACGTCAGATTCAACAAAGTCTTCTATCATGAGGAAACGTGTGTAAATGGCTTGCGTAAATATGATGAATCCCACCTGTTCTAAACAGCTGCGCGTGCACGCGTGAGCTTATTTACATAATTCCCACCCCTCAAAACACCATATAAGGCTACGTTTCCTGCCTCAGAGGCAAAACGTGTTCGTTCATAAAATGACAGCGAAAAGTAAAAAAGAAGAACTCTACCGGTGCGGAGAATGAAGTTCTGGTCTCTGAGGTCAAGAACAGAAAATCTGTCCTTATTAGCAGCGTCACTCATGGAAGTAAATGACCAGCTAAAGCCAAGGAAAGTTTGTTTATAATAAATGTGGACCTCAAAATGTGTATGCGTCCTGATGGCTTACTGGTTAAAGCATTGCACTGTTAGCTGTTCCTAACCTTTTTTCTACACCTCGTGGGATCGAGTCCCACAAGGTATGATTCTTTTTTTTTCCTTCTTACTTTAGATTATTTATTCATTCCAAATTAAAAAGGCTTTATGCTTTATTTCTTGTTGTATTGTAAATAGTTTTCTTGTGTTTTTTAAATCTGGAATGAATTAAAAAAAAAAAAAAACGTTGTCCTCCCACGGGAGGCGATCCCATGACCTTCGGAACTGCGACGCAGTGCTCTACTGACTGAGCCACATCAGAGCTATGACAGCAGCTGGAGGAAGTCTGTGTAAAGTCTGGCTTACCGAAGTCTGCGATACCGCGGCAAATTAAACTTAAATTAATTCATGGTTTAAGTTGATTTCAGTTTGAGATCTTCATATTAATATTGTAGTGTTAGAAAACGGCATTGATAACAAATTGATTTTCATTTAAATACTTTAATCCGTTAGTCATTATTACATTTAAAATTATAATTCGACTTCAAACAGAACCTATTGTCAAAAACAATTGTGGTGCGTGACTTTTTTAAACTCTAAACATTTCCTAAATAACGAAATATGAAGTTATTTGTGGAGTAATGCTGTCTGGATGACAGCAGACGGACCGCTCGTAAAATATACGACAGGTCCGGACCACACGTAGATTTTGTTCGTATCTGAAAAAAATCGTAGGATACGTAAACATTGTTGAATGCCACATATGCTCCTAAATCACTCGTAAGCACAGTTTAAGCACAAATCTGTGCGTACGAACGGTTCATGAATGAGGGCCAATGTTTTTAACACTGGACTCTGTGTCAAACGGGTTATTCACTTGTGCTCATTCAGTTTGCACTACTTCTCATATTTGCACTAATGTTTGTATTACATTACTGCCTATAGTCATACTACTGTTTACATTCACTGTTTACATTTATTAATACGGTTTACATTTATTACTACTGCTTTACATTTATTACTACTGTTTACATTTACACTACTTTTATCTACACTACTGCAGATACATATACAGCATTCTCTGACTAGCCTTATCTAAGGATGCCAAATGTGCCTTATGTGCCTCACTGCATATGCCACTTTGCCTATATACCAACATCAAATACCTCATACATATACTGTGTACATTAACTTATATGCTGCTGTGCCACTCTTTGCAAATGTCAATGCTAGAACCTTCAGTTTATTTTATATATCATTTTATGCTTATTATTATTGGGTGTTTGGTGTTTTAGGGGTGTTTGGTGTTTCAGTGTTGGTGTAAATTTTCATACTTTTATACTATTATGAAAAAACTCTGGACAGTGTTACACTTTTACTATTTTATGCTTATGTTTATTAAATGTTTTAGTGTTTAGTGTTTAGATTGTTACTGTTGCACCGAGGGACTGAGAGAAACGCAATTTCGGTCCTGTGTATGTCCTGTACATATTGCAGTTCTGACAATAAAGTTGACTTTGACTTTGCCTCTAAGCGAGCAGGTCCCCGGTTCAAATCCTGGTCCCCAATAAACATTGGCAAAACACTAATGTTTCCAGAGGTTGTTCTCGTGTAAACGGGGCCTTGTAGTAGGTAGATCACTTTGACTTGGTCATTTTAAAAGTAGGTGCATGCTGAAACAGTGTGGGCATCCATGGTATAGACCTTTAATTTGAGATTTTAATTTCCAGCATTTTTACGTCAATTGGGTGAAAATGAAAGTGGAAATGTAAAGCTTTGACTGTTTATTTATTTTTAGTAGTTATTCAAATCTTTTTGCCTGATTAAAATAAACACAGTTGCCAGTTGCTTCCTGGACGCCAACTCAACTTGAATGTACCCTGCAATTTATAGCTCCGTCAGCTTTGTTTGAAACTAATGAGCCCTTGTTTTCTTTGTAACGGAGAACGTGTCGCATTAATTAGGGACTGCCTTGTGCTGTTTTGGGAAATGGGATTAATTCACTGGAGGGTAATGTGTAGGTGTTGGTGTGTAATCCGAGGCTGAAGTGTTCTGCAGAAGAATGCAGCTCTGCTCAACTTGCATCACTGCAAACAGACGAACATGCACCTCAGATCCTGGGAGTCTGTGCCCGTGCAGCTTGGTCACTGTGTTTGAATCCTGTGCAAGAACTCTGCACACTTCCTGATTTGACAAATGTCAAGTAAAATCCAAATCAAGCCCTGTTTTTCTTTCTCTTCATCACTGCCAAGATAGCAAAACTCCAAGTAAAATGTACTGAAGATATCTATAATATGCGCAAATAAGCTGTTTTGTCCAAGTATTTACACGAATGACAGGAAACCTACTAAGTAAAGCTCAGTTTAAAGTTCTGTTTGCTCACGTCTCCCTGCAAAGAAACCCATTTTTCTTATTTTGTGTGTGTGCGCTGGCCAGTGCTGATTATCCATATGTATTTTCTAAAGCAGCTTTTCTGTTATGATGACTGTGACTTTCCATTCTCAGGCAGGAAAATAAAGCTGGCTGCTAAGAAACTTATCCCCCAACAGCCTGCATCCCGCAGATGTTTCTCAAGCTATCAGCTACCTGAATAAACACGCACAAATCCACCAATATTAGTCAGGCCAAAAGGCTTTTTTTTAAAACCTCTGCCTTTTTGTGTCTTGTCTCCCATCCAAACCTAAAGAATATACATCAGATGATGGAAACGACTCTAAATCTGATATTTTTCTTAATGTTCATTATAGGAAGCTTATGTGATGGCCAGTGTAGAACACCCCCACGTGTGTCGGCTGCTGGGCATCTGTCTCACCTCGACTGTGCAGCTCATAACCCAGCTGATGCCGTACGGCTGCCTGCTCAACTACGTCAAAGAAAACAAGGACAACATCGGCTCTCAGCACCTGCTCAACTGGTGTGTGCAAATAGCCAAGGTACGAGAGGAATCCTGGAAAAATAACATCACTCTCAATATATTCCACACAGTACTTTTGCTTTGTTTATTCTGCAGGTCAAGTTGAGTTTAGCACACTATAGTGTTCTTCTTTATTCCGTCTTTTCTTCTGTGCCTTTAAAGGTTGGCTGACATGATTTTTGTACTTTGCATACAGTAAATTGTTACAACATATATATCTTTTATCATTCAACGATGTTCGTTGTTGCAAACAAACTGATAATTTAATGAAAAATTGTTTAAAAAGTGAGTTTAAAATTCGCGCTGTGTTTCTTCACGGGACATCCGGGTACTTCCGCTTGCTAATTTTGTGACGTCAGCACAAGAATGTCTCCTAGAACGCCCCTTTTACATAACAATAGCGCACAATATAGAAGCCGACGAATTTAGCAATCTAAGTTTAGATTTGAGCGATTTGTCTTCAGTTTGGGAAGCCGAAGTTAGTTCAGGGGGTTGAACAAGAAACAGCAGGTTCTGCCTTAAAGCCTGGTTTATACTTCTTGTCGCACGTCTTTTACCCCCGTTGAGTGAAAAAAAGTTGTGCAACTTCCGTCTGCACTCCCGCTGTGATCCCCCGGTGACAGCTGTCTTGTACATGGCCCCCTGTCAGAACTCCAAGACGCGGACGATGCGGCTCGGCGTGTGCGATTGGTTCAAAGTTTGTGGGCGTTTTTTGTTTGCGCCTTTCAGCGCGAGCTGAATTTCATTAAAATATAACTACAGAAACGCCAAAAAAATGTGTTAGCTGAATATATATATTAGTGTTTCTGAGTTAAATTTTTGTTAACAACTGATTACAAATCAGCTTATAAATAACACGAAGCGCGCACCCATCAGAGCATTTCCGCCTTTCAGCGCGAGCTGAATTTCATTCAGGGGAGGGCTGTGCAGTGCGAAAACGGCTTTCCAGAAGCCGGTTTTTGTTTTTGCTTTGACATGGATAGTTTTGAAGAGAAACTCGCCGAGGCGGTCCGGTGGGAGTGCGCGTGACGTATGCAGTGGGAGGGAAGAGGGAGGGATCACTATAATGTATCCCCCGGTCTTTTCAAAGTATAAACACTCAAATGCGGTCGGTGACACACACGCAATTACGTCATTGCTAGGCATTCAACGGGGGGTAAAAGACGTGCGACAAGAAGTATAAACCAGGTTTTAGAAGACTTGATAACGTGTCTATCTCCACTGTCGTGGATATTCAGGACACATATATAATTAGATTTATGATAACTGGTTTCCTGCTTTTTGGATTTGACTGGTGGTCTATCAACAAACAAGGAAGTCGTCTGCATCAAATTTGGCCCTGGTCAGGCTGCCTGCCTTATGTGATGTCTTGGTTTGTGCCTCAAGCACCCAGACTCAAATGTTTTTGGCGGAATGGATCAGGTCTCAGGGAAGTCTCTGGGCAGACACGGTCCATTGGTGTGACCATTTAATCTGGACATTTTGGAACTGAGAGGACCAACACAGACTCAAGGTAGACATATTCTGTAAAGTTCTTCCTGTCCCTAAAACAATTGTGTTTATCTGAATTTGGCTCCCTGACTGGCCTTGACAGGCCGTCTTAATTTGCCTGGAAGCTCTATAAACATTGATGCTCTGCCCCTCCCTCCCCCATCCCCCACTGAGGAAGTCTACCTACCAATCAGTGGGGCCCGGCTGAGTAAACATTCTTTCATCATTTCAGGACCCTTTGGGTTCTATCTGACGTCGTCCTTGGCACCCGCTGAGAGTGTATGGATCTCTTCAGAGGGAATTATCTGAATTGAGTGATTTACCACGCTTATTGTAACTCTTACTGTGCCTCTGTGTGTTGTCTTTGGACATGCTCACCACCCTTGCATCCCTCCCGCGCAATGCCGGCGTCATTATGTGCTTGTGTGCAAGGCTTTTTTCATTTCATTATTTTAATATTCAGCTGAAGATTATGAGCACGTTAGGAATTTTTTTGTCTCCAAAACTTATGTTGTCACTGTCACCACTTTATTATCTGTCCAAACAGGTCTCACTTATAAATGAGTCGTCGAGGCTCAGTGTGATTTATCTGTTTAAATAAAGGTTGAATGAATTAATGGAAAATGCCAGAATTTGAGACTTACATTGGACAGCTCCCCGGGCGCTTTCTATGGCTGCTCACTGCACCACCTGGTGGTGGTTGGGTTAAATGCAGAGATGAATTTCATCTGTGTATGGGAAACATACACAGATGACAAAAAGGACATTATTATTATTATATTATTATTAGCTCCAAAGGTTAATCTGTTGTAGAGATACAACCAGCAAGTGGGGAGTGGTGGTGCAGAGGTTAGAGACAGTGGGCCTGTGATCGGAAGATCGCCGGTTTAAGCCCCGGTACCAACAACATCAAAATGTGGGTGGAAAAGGTGAAACACCCACACCTGCCTCCACCCTCATTCGCCCCACCCTGGGCCCCAGAGCAGGTCTCTCTTGAAAATGAGTTCTCGTGGCTCAATGAGACTACCTGTATAAATAAAGGGTAAATAAAAAATATATATATTTCCTGAACATTTCATTAAAATTTGTCTAGCAGTCCATACGGCGAAATTGTAAACAGATCTTGTGATTTTTTGTTTTCTTTTTTGAGAATATGCATTGGGGATGACCCCCAGCGACTGTCACCCAAAACTTTAGGTCAATTTTTGCATTGACTGAGTTATAATAATTGCCTATAAGCAGCAAGCAAAACGCATGTCAGGCATTGGTACAAAACAATATTTAACCATGACAGTATTTGAAGTAGATTTATAGTAATATGTTGGCAATTTGTACTTCTAGATAAAAACAGAATGCAAACACAGAACTTGGACTTAAACTATCCAATCAGCTCTGATATGTTTAATATTTTATGAAGACAGGGTTTAATTACAGTTCTGTTGTTTTAATCAAAATTATATTAGACTAAGTTCAAATAATCTAAACTGAAGGTACAAGCATCGACTCAATAGACCACTAATGCTCAGCTGCAGGATCACCTACAACAACACTCCCTGTATGAGACGTTCCAGTCTGGATTCAGGGCAGCTCACAGTACAGAGACTGCATTGCTGAGGGTTACCAATGCTGTCCTCCTTGACCTCACTGCAGCCTTCGACACTGTGGACCATAGTATCCTCCTCCGCCGTCTTCATGTGGAGGTCGGTCTCTGCGACACAGTCCTGGACTGGTTCAAATCTTTCCTCTCCGATAGGCTGGAATGTGTTAGTCTTGGCAACGCCACGTCCCAGACAGTCTGTGTCTCCTGTGGTGTCCCTCAGGGGTCGGTTCTGGGGCCCCTGCTGTTTTCCCTTTACATGCTGCCTTTAGGTCAAATTATTAATCAGTTCAACATCTCTTTTCACTGTTATGCCGACGATCATATCTGTCAAGTCTCCCGTTTTGGCCGGGAAACTACCGTATTTTACCCCTCTTTCCCGTCGTGATCCCGAATTATTATTTTCCCGGAAATCTCCCGTATTATAATATTATAAAAAAATAAAAAAAACATTCCGGTGCCTCTGTCACTAGTCTCGCGAGAACTGCCACCTGCAGTCGCCTCGGTGGCAGTTCTCGCGATGTTAGGGCTGGTGGCGCGAGAACAAACCCGGAAAAACACAGATGGATGTAACGAGAAGTAACGAGAGAGGACGCGTCCCTGCCAAAAAAGTTAAGACTTCGTGTAAATATGTTGAAAAATGGGACAGCGAATTTACTTTCCTAAAGTTTATTACGCGTTTTTTAAGATTTGTAACTGCGACTTTAGTGTCTCTCTCTCATGGGGGAAGGAACGATGTCCGTCAGCATGAAAAATCCGTCAAGCACAAAGGTAAGCCTGTCAGATTGTGATCACATAACTGGTTTGAAAGTGGCTGATAGGTAGTTATTTTAGATTTCTTGTAAACCTGTCTTAAAATGTAAGGGGTCCTGGACTTTGCAGGGGTCTGCAACCTGAGGCTCTGGAGCCACATGCAGCTCTTTGGTCCCTCAGCAGTGGCTCTTCCAAGCTTTGATCAAAACTAACTTTAAACTGAATTTTATTTGTTCTTATAACAACAAAAAGGGCTAGTTTTAGCAGTTTTTCCTGTCATTTCCTTTGCAAATGTGTGAATACTAGAACTAATAGAAGGAGTAAAACATAAGTTAACTTTATTTATTCGAAGTAGGATATTTAATTTTTCCACAATTAAAATAATTTACCTAGACCTGCATAGTTTATTATTTTATTTTTTAATTGGGAAAGATCACATTATTTTTCCTTCTTTATGATAATCTGGTCTTTTTTAGTCTAAAATGTAAAAATATCAACAAATCATTAGATATTTTCAGCTTTACAATGGCCAGAAAACTACAGGTCAGAAAATTGTCCTTTAACAAACTTAAAGTGCGACTAAACCCAAAATTAACTTTTTTTAGCTGATAAACTCCCTAGAATGTGTTTAAAATGTTATCTAGCACTATGGCTGTGTTTATTCTCACATAATTGTGCATATCTGTGTAAATTGGCAATATTTGGCAATATTTGGTCTAAAAATGTGTTTACGGTAGTTCTATGGGTTGAACTGGTGGATTACACCTTAATTTTCTTATTTGTGCAAACGCTCATGTGTGACATGTCTGCTCATGTGTGATGTCACACAGGTGGTTCAAGCAGAGCCAATCCCCTGCAGAGATGAGAAGTGCATACCTTATATGGAAATGCTGCATTTCACTCCTGACAAGCGGTTTTATTTTTATTTTCATTTTCATTTTTTTAGGCCTTTGGTTTTGGATGGAATGGGTGGAATAGATAAATACATCTACATGTTTATTCTTTGTTGTTGCTTGGTGTATGTTGTTGGCTAGAGGTTTAATTTGTTTTAGGTTGTTGCAGGTGGAGGCGTGAACAAAAGCACAACTCTACCTCCACCCCTCCTTGTCTCTCGACACGCCCATTTTCAGGGAGATTTTGGAAGGAGGAGTTACCGTCTCAACCTGGGTTTAGTTTCACTTTAAAGTGGTCTGTGGGCCACCAGTTGAGAATCCCAGTTGTAGCAGGTATTGTGGCTCCGGAAACGTTTAATTTAGTGAACAAAGGGCCAGAAATGGCTCTTTTGATCATAAAGGTTGCAGATCCCTGGGTTAGTGGGATGGCTCGGCGTACCCGGCAGAAAATTTCCCTTATTTTTAAATCCAAAACTTGACAGGTATGCCGACGATACACAGCTTTACATCAGGACTGGAGCATCCTCATCTTCCACCTTGTCATCTCCATCTTCACTCACTGCCCTCTCTGCCTGCCTGGAGGCAATTAGGGCATGGATGAATCAGAACTTTCTTCAATTAAACTGCTCCAAGACTGAGGCCATACTGATTGGCACCCCTCACCAGGTACAAACATCTCCTATAACAACACTTTCCTTTTCTGGACAAGACATCCCCCTCTCCACCTCTGTTACTAATCTTGGAATAAAAATGGACTCCAATCTTACATTTGAAAATCACATTAAGCATCTGTTTAAAACTTGCTTCTTCCATCTTCGAAACATCTCCAGACTTCGCCCATCCCTAACTTTTTCCGATGCTGAGAAGCTCGTCCATGCTTTTGTCTCCTCCAGGCTCGACTACTGCAACTCCCTGTTTATTGGAATCCCTGGCAAAAACCTTCAGAAACTTCAATATATTCAAAACAGTGCAGCAAGGATCTTGTTGAGAGTTCGTAAATTTGAACATATTACGCCCATTCTCCATAACCTTCATTGGCTTCCTGTCGCCTACAGAATTCAGTACAAAACTGCTCTCATTACACATCAATGCTTACACGGAACTTCACCAGATTATCTGAAGGATATTCTTATTCCATACTCATCCACCCGTTCGCTGCGGTCACAGAACAGCAATCTCCTTCACATTCCGAGAACCAAATTAAGGACCATGGGAGACCGGGCTTTCAGTGTGGCTGCCCCCCGCCTGTGGAACTCTCTTCCTGACTGTCTAAGAGCCCCACAGTCTGTGGTTGACTTTAAGAGCGACTTGAAGACCTTTCTTTTCGACCAAGCATACTCTACCTCCTCATGATTCTACTTTTGATCTTAGCTGATATTGTTATTGATTTTAATTGTTTTATTATTTGTTTTATTGTCATTTAATTCTGTTGCTCCTTGTAGCACTTTGAGATTTTCATTAATGAAAAGTGCGTTATAAATTGAATTCATTATTATTATTATTATTATTATTATTAATGTTTTTGAGATGGAGGCCGCTCATAAATAAACAAGTAAACATCTTTGCATCAGTTGTTTTACCTCCCAGACGTCCACATACATTTGGGACCACAGCTCCATGCACCTAATCCCAACTTTATTCTCGGCTAATGAGCTTGTAGTGGGTTAACCTTCCTACGGTGTTAGGGTCCGTTTTCATTCAACCTTTATTTAGTTAGGTAAATCTTATTGAACCTCATAGGCTCATTTACGAAAGCAACCTGCTAAAACTAAAGAACGATGAACAGCAATGGTAGAATTTCCTTAAACAATAAACAAACAATAAACAATAGTGACCCGTTTTAAATTTAAAATCATGATACTGTCTTTTAAATATATATTTTTTTGCATCAAGGCTTTTTGACTTTGTCTGGAACCTTTATTTAAATAAAAAAATATTATTATTATTATTATTATTATTTATTTATTTTATTTTTATAAAACAACACGCACTTGCTGCGCTGGGGTCATTTGTGACCCAGTTATGGTATAAGACTATCAACCAATGGAACCTTTATTTAAATAAATATATAAATCTGGAACCTTTATTTAAATAAATTTAAAAAAAATTGTTATTTAAATTTATTTTTTATAAAACAACAAGCACTTGCCGCGCTGGGGTCATTTGTGACCCAGTTATGGTATAAGACTATCAACCAATAATCAGTGTCAAAACTGAAATCATAAACACACTGTGACCTCACTAACTTTGTCATACATATGTTATTTTAGAGATGTGTTCTAATACTTCTTAAAAAAACACTGTTTTCAGGGCATTTTTTGGCTGATTTAAGACGGGTCACAACTGACCCGTTAACATCATAAGTGCGTGTGGGATCTCGACCCGCTAGGAAGGTTAATCTCAAAATGTTGCCTCCAGTTTATACGAAGTCCGCCATGTGTTTCCTAAATGCATTAGTTGATGGTTCAGCTTGGGGAGCTGCTCTGGTGTGATTAGAGACAAACAGATATTGTTAGGAGCAAACAGAGAAGTGAGCTTTGCAGCATGCTGCTGAGATGATAACCAGGATATGAGAAATTATAACTGAAATGGCTTGTCTGCATTTGTGACACAAGAATTTGCTCAGCGGAAGAAGGCCGCGTTTTTAATCATCATTCAACTTTGGTCCTTTTTTTTTTCAGGCAGAACATCTTCATCAGCTGTCAGCTGTCTGCTAAATGTGCCTTAACTTTTAGTCAAATGTGAAGTTGGTTAAAAAAATGCACTTTTTATTTAAAGGAGACCACAGATAGGTTTTTAAAATTTTTATGGTATGTCTGTGGGGTTACCAGACAATGTTCATTCAATTTAATACACAAAATAATTCTTAGATAATCAATTATACCCTTTTTAATTCTGCCATTTTTAACTTTAGTTTTGAACGACTGGTTTATGTTAATGAGATCTGAAGTTCACGCCCTTCAAAGATCTGTTTACATTAACTCCGCCCTCCAAAGGCAGACGAGGATGTCTGAACTCGCGTTACTGCCACCCAGAGCGCTGAGCTGAACTGGACCGCGACGTATTTATTGTGGGACAGATCAGACGTGTACAAGTTGTCGTGTCATTTTTAATTTTTCCTCTGTAATACGTCTCCCTCCCTCCCCCTGTGCGTGCGCGCTGGAGGGAGCGGATGTCACTCGCAGCGGACACACACACACACGCTCACGGGGTCTGATTTGCGCTCGCGCGGGTCTCATTTGTTCTCTCGAGGGTCTCATTTGTTCACTCGAGGGTGTGTATTTGCTCTCCCCCCTAATGACAGCTTTAAAACTCCCTCTCCCTGTCCCTCGATAAGCGCGCGCACACAAACACACACACACACAGGTTGGTTAATGTGGTTTAGCGGTACGTAGTCTGGCCTGCTATGACACATAAACACACACACACACACACTACAACATGCTGCATCGCTGTTCATTCAAGACTCCCATCTGAAAACTATGCCATTATCTGGGCCAGGAGGGAGAATCTTTGCAATGCTCACGTGACATTTTTAGCCATTGTGCTGACATGAAATAAGGAAAAACAACCGTCCGTCACCTCTTTCATACTGAAGTGGGTGGAGCATCACCAGGGGTTGCTAGGTGACGGGGCGGGACAAAGGTTGGGGTTGTGGGTTGTGGCTGCGGTTTGTGATGTCACAAACCGCAAGAAGTGAGAAACGAAGTGTTTCTATCAAAGATAAATAAATATACTTAGAGTAAATAAACCACTGGGTGCATTTTTTTGGCCCTAGCACAGTTTTTTTTATGAAGTACCTACCCAAAAGTTGAGTAAAAAAAACACATTAAAAAGTGAATTTTGAATATGTCGTCCCCTTTAAAATGCACGTTTAAAAACATTCGATACACCACTGATTTAAATAAAATGTAACTTAATCATTTGCTGAGACCTATCACTTCTCTCATTCACTGCAACTCTTGTTTAAAAAAGCCTGTTACTTTTTTATGTTTTAATATTTATTTTCATAGATTTACTTTGTTGTTGCTTTTTTTTAAATGTCATTTTAAAATTTAAATTGCATTTTTCATTGTTATGGGGTTTTATGCATTGTTTTTTCTAGTTGCATAGATTTCATCTATTTCCTTTATCACATCTGTGTAAGGAAAACGTTTCATAAATAAAACTGAGTTTAGTATTTGTTTTTTACAGACACACTAAAATATAACCGTGCTGCAAAAAGATGAAAATATTAATCCTTCTTGGTAGATTTTCTTATTTTACCCTGCAACCTTGTACTTCACTGAATTTTCAAGTTGAATAAATTAAGAATTGTCACAAAATATTTTAGATTATTAAAGGTAAAGGTGGAGAATTTTTTGAATAACTTTAAAATATATAAATCTGGCATCTGTATTCAGCTTCCTTGCTTAGAAGCTGCAACCATTACCTTTAATGTGGATCTACAGGTCTCTCTCCCAACCTTCAACCAGCACGTTTTCACAGCAACAAGAGGAAATAAAACGCTTGACCAAGTCTACACTAATGTGAAGGGGGCGTACACGGCGAAGCCACGCCCACCGCTTGGGGCATCCGACCACTGCGCTTTGATGTTGGTCCCAAGACAGCTCCCCCCGCTGAGACGCTCCAAGCCGCAACAAAGAGAGTAAGAGTTTGGCTTCAGGATAGTACCTCCATGCTGAAAGACTGTTTTGAGAAGACAGACTGGTCTGTCTTCAGGGAGGCAGCTACGAATGGGAGTTCAGTGGATCTGGAACTTTATGCGTCCTCAGTTCTGGGTTACATCAGCACATGCTCAGTGGCGGACTTAGACATTTGGGGGCCCCAGGCAAACCTTTGTAAAGGGGCCCTGTACCGGTCTGTCGTGGTGAAGAGGGAGCTGAGTCAAAAGGCAAAGCTCTCAATTTACCGATCGATCTACGTTCCCACCCTCATCTATGGTCATGAGCTTTGGGTTGTGACCGAAAGAACGAGATCTCGGATACAAGCGGCTGAAATGAGTTTTTTCCGCAGGGTGGCTGGACTCTCCCTTAGAGATAGGGTGAGAAGCTCAGTCATCCGGGAGGGACTCGGAGTAGAGCCGCTGCTTCTCCACATCGAGAGGAGCCAGTTGAGGTGGCTCGGGCATCTGGTTAGGATGCCTCCTGGAGGGACTATGTTTCTCGGCTGGCCTGGGAACGCCTTGGGATTCCCCCAGAGGAGCTGCTCCAAGTGGCTGGGGAGAGGGAAGTCTGGGCCTCCCTACTTAGGCTGCTACCCCCCGCGACCCGACCCCGGATAAGAGGAAGAAAATGGATGGATGTTTTATTATTGCAATAAAAGGCTCTAAATCAAGTCTTACACCAAAATTCAACAACACTAAATAAACACAAACAAATAGAGAGGGTAGATGTGAGCAATACAGTAGAAATATATTTTCCTAAATTATAAGATTTTCACAACTTTAATTCTTTTAACGTTATATTACATATTCTGTAACAGGGAACAGTTGTTAGATCAATGTGAAAAAGTGAGTGTGTGTAGTTGAGATGTGGTATTTTGAGATTAATTCACACACTGGCTCGATATGAACAGCAAGATGTCCAGGCATGAGACACTTTTTACAGCATTAAGTGATCATGAATTACCTTGATTATTCAGCTGGACTTCTATGAAAGTTGTCTTCTGTCTTGTTTCTGGTCTTTAATGATGCATGTTTAAAGACTGCATCTGAAAAAAACAACAAATGTTAGTGTTGGAGGAAATAAAAGAAAAAATAAGACATTATTACATTTAACACATGTGAAGGCTCTCATTTATCCAAGTTTCCATAATTAAGACTGAAAGTTTTGACTTCTTTTTAAACCTTAAAACTTACACAGACTGTAAGACTTACTGTAAACTAAATGACTCAAATAATGTCACAGATTTTTCCACCTGGATTATTGAGCATGCATCAGGGAATGTCACTTTTCATTTATATCAATTTTTACATTTTAGATAACATTTTAATTTAGCAATCCTAGCCTTTTGATTCTGTTGTTTTAAACTAACAGTGGCATTTCTGTCCAAAGCAAACCAGTCATTATTAAAAAACACATTTTTGCATTACTCTGAAAGCTATAAGTTGTGCTTTATAATGTATTTAATGGAGGGACTATGGACCAAATAACAAAACAATGATAGTCTGATGAAGTTTTAACAGTCAAATATTTTGTAAAATGGTTGAGAATTTTTTTTATAGATAACTGTGGAATATTTTAGATCTATTCTATTCAATGTAAAGTCCGAATAATTTAATAATACTGTATACTAAGCAAGCAGGGCAGAGAACTAAAGTAGGTAAAATATATAATCCCCTCTCTCCTATTTAAGTCAGAAGATTTAGGTCGAATATCTTTTAATATTTTGATACAGAAAGAAAACGTGAAAATAGTGGTTGTCTCAGCTGATTACTGTTAGGATTTCTTTTACCCAACCTACAAAATAATTTCTAAAACTCGTACCTCATCTTGCTGTAAATACTTTATCTTCATCTTCTTGAGTCACTGCCTCAGCGCCACTTCCTCCTGGATCCTGATGTCCGGTGTCCCATGCAATCTTCACAGAGCACCGGCGGCGGTTCCGCCACACTTTTAAATGGGCCGCTGCCGCTCGTGACCGTCATTAACAGTTGATGAAGTTTTAGAATTCGACCCATTAAAAAGGTTGTCACTTTCGGTAGTGAAGAAACATACGTTATTGTTTTTTGACGCTTTTTACGTTTTTCAGCTCCGCTTTCTGTCTCCTGTCTCCCGCTTCCTTCTCAGTAAACAGCAGCGAGCATACAGCACTTCCTGGATTAGTGGGTGACGTCATGACGCATGACGGAATAGTCCATTTTAGTAGGGGAGAACAGAACTCAACCGTTTTTTCTGTTGCGTTTTTAAAGATAGTTTTCATCGTAACTATAATTATTTTTATGTTAAACGTACATTAACAAGCAGGAGCAATGTTAGGGATGTAGGTGATGGCTGGGGTCCCTGCTTATTGGCGGCCCCTGCTCATTGGCGGCCCCTGCTGATTGGCGGCCCCAGGCCACGGCCTCCTTCGCCTGAATGGTAGATCCGCCACTGCACATGCTCTGAAAATGTATCCATAAAAAAATATGTTAAATCTTACCCCAACGAAAAACCCTGGCTAAATAAACAAGTCCGCACCCTGCTAGCAGCCAGGGACACTGCATTCAAGTCTGGAGATACAGAGGAGCTGAGAAAGAGCAGGAAAGAACTGGTTGATGGCATTAAGAAGGCCAAGGCCACGTATGCACAGAGGATTGAGGGACAGTTCACCTCACAAGACCCACGGAGCATGTGGAAGGGTATTAAATGCATAACAGATTACAAAGGCAAGAACAAACAATGCCCCAGGGACCCATCTCTGCCTGATGCCCTCAATAAGTTTTATGCACGTTTTGAAGATCCAAACAGACCAGCTAGCACCAGACTCACCTCATCACCAGATGAAGAGCATCTCAGAGTGACCGCAGCAGAAGTGAGAGGCAGTCTCAGAAGGATCAACCCTCATAAAGCAACCGGACCAGACAACATCCCAGGGAAAGTTCTGAAGGAATGTGCGGACCAGCTCTGTGAGGTGCTGGCTGACATCTTCACCACCTCACTTGCACTGGAGTCAGTTCCCACCTGCCTGAAGACCGCCACCATCATCCCAGTCCCAAAGAGCTCCACAGTGACTGGTCTGAATGACTATAGACCGGTGGCCCTCACCCCGATAGTCGCTAAATGTTTTGAGAAACTGGTCATGTCCCACATCAAGACAACCGTCAACATCAACGAGGACCCTCATCAATATGCATACCGCGAGAACCGATCAACAGAGGACGCCATCTCCTCTTTGGTCCACACTGCTCTCACTCACCTGGATCAGAAGGACTCATACGTGCGCATGCTCTTTGTGGACTTCACATCTGCCTTCAACACCATGATCCCCCAAACTCTGATAGACAAACTATCCACACTTGGACTAAGCCCCTCCATTTGTAACTGGGTACTAGACTTCTTAACAAACAGACCACAGTCCGTGAAGATCCACAACTTCTCCTCCTCCACCATAACCCTCAGCACTGGCTCTCCCCAAGGATGTGTGCTGAGCCCTCTTCTGTTCACTCTGCTCACATATGATTGTACAGCCACACATCCAGGCTGTCATATTGTTAAGTTTGCAGATGATACAGCGGTGGTGGGATGCATCACAAACAATGATGAGTCCAGCTACAGACAGGAGGTGGAACACCTGGAGAGCTGGTGCAAAGAGAATAATCTTCACATGAATGTGAAGAAGACAAAGGAGATGATTGTGGACTTCAGAAGGAACAAACACACCCATGCCCCACTGAACATAGGTGGATCTGCGGTGGAGGTGGTCTCCAGCTACAAATACTTGGGTGTACACTTGAATGATAACCTCAGCTGGAGCAACAACACCACCAGCCTGATCAAGAAAGGTCATCAGAGACTCTACTTCCTCAGACGGCTGAGACGAGCTGGTCTGAGCAGCCCAGTTCTCACCTCCTTCTACAGGTGTGCAGTGGAGAGCATCCTGTGCTCCAGCATCAATGTGTGGCATGGAGGCTGCACAGTTGCAGAGAGGAAAGCTCTACAGAGAGTGGTGAAGGCTGCACAGAAGTCTGTTGGAGTCAGTCTCCCCACCATCACAGACATTTACACCTCCAGATGCAGAAAAAGAGCCACCTGCATCATGAAAGACCTCACTCACCCAGCACACTCACTCTTTGCCCCACTCCCCTCAGGACGGAGGTTGAGGAGCATCAAATGTAGAACCACTAGACTGAGGAACAGCTTCTACCCTGAGGCTGTTAGACTCATGAATAAATAAATAATAAGAATAAACACTGCAAAATATCACATCATGCTGATGCTGATCTGTTTTCTTGTTGCTGTGTTCATCTGTGACCATCTGCTCATACAGACTCATGTTCGTGCTGCTGTTTATAATGATGTTTTTCTACTACATTAGGGCTTAGTGTATTACTAGTTGATGCTTCTCTTAGTTAATCCTAGGTGTTATCACTGTTTTTCTCTTGCATTTGTTGCTGGATGTAACTGGGACTCCGTGTACATAATCTCATTTTCATCACATGCACATGCGGTGCAAATGACAATAAAGACTCTCTGACTCTGACTCTGACTTTAAGAAGCCACATGATTAGTTAAATTAGATTCACCTGTGAGCAATCTGAATGTTAAATGATGTAAATCAAGTGATGTGCACCTGTTCTGTTAGACTCAACATTAGTGCAAAACCTCTAAATAGCTGCAAGCAAGACACATCATACAGAGCAAGGAAACCATGCAGGTCATTCTGTGGAGTATACAGATCAGGGTTGGGTTATAAAATATTTTAAACCCTGGACAGAGCAAATAAAGCCAGTATTAGGAAGTGATGTTACCAGTAAACCCAGAGTCATCCAAACAAGAGGGCATTAATCAGAGAAGGAAAGGGATGTTGAATAAAGAAAATAAAAAGCCATACTGTTTGGTTTTTTTCCCCTCGCACATTTGGAAGAAGGTCCTGTGATCTGATGAAACCAAACTACAACTTTTAGGCCACCAAGTGTATACCATCACCATGTCTGAGGCAAATCCACCTCTACTTAGAAAATCCTCCTTGCAGTGAAGCATGGTGGTGGCAACTTCATGCTGTGGGCGTGGTTTTAATCAGCAGGGACTGTGGAACTGGTTGGAGTTAAAGGAAAGATGGGCGGAGCAAAATATGGAGAAATTCTTTGTTGGGAGACTTTCAGACATCTGAGGTGAAACTCACTCTAAGCCAGGAGTCTAATCCTGATTCTCAACTCTATGAATGTTTTAGATGTTTGTTTCTGCTCCAGATCAAGTGGTGATTAACAGGCTTGTGCAGATCATGAAACGGTCATTGAAGCAGCCAGTCGGTGCAGGACGAGGAGTGTCTGGTGACGTTTGAGCAGGTGTGTTTCCATGCAAACCATCAGGACCAGGCCCTGGACCAGGGTCACCTGCTTACAGTATTTGCATGTGCGGTCTCTTAAAAGCTACTCTAGTCCAAGGGATACTTCTTTTAAAAAGCAGGAAAATTAAGTAAAATTCTTGGGAGGAACTTGATTTCAACTATTTTGTAAAGTTGTTATACTCAAATGGTCAGAAATCCCACCTAAGCAGGTGGTTCTGCAGGGGAACATGAAGGCAAACTGATCGAATTAAAGAGAAATCAAAAATTAAAAGTTTCAAAGTGCTGACAATTAGTATCCCACAGTATTGTTTTTGTACTAGTGCTTAGCATATTTTTCATCTAACATTTAGTTCATATCTTAGATCTTATTAGTGTTTTCTTTTACAATTTGTTGGATGCAACTGGGACCCTGTGTACACAATTTCGTTCCACCACATGCACCATGTGGTGCGTATGACAAAGAAACTCTGACACTGACAAACAAACAAAAAACACAAAATCTGCTCTATTGTTTTTATACCAAATGTAAAGCCAGTTTTCTTACTCAGCTGTTTTTGTCTGTTTTGTTTTTATTAGTCTTTTATAGCAGCTAATTTACGTTCATATTTTCACTAAACTTCTCAAATGGATTGTTTCCCGTGTCATATTTGTTTACCTGTACAGCCTAATGTAGATGAGTCACGTGACTCAAGCTTAGGCAGCTTTGTTTACATTGAGTGTGGACCCACACTTCACTATTCCATTCAGTAAATGAACGCATTCAAACTCCAGCGTTGGGTGTAGTTCATGATAACCTTTTTCTGTATTTGATTTCACGAGCACCTTTAACCGTGGCTGTTATGTAAGTGACGGAGCTCGTGACGTTTACATCGTGACGACGCGTGGATCTCATCTGCACTGCTCTTATTAAAGCTCATCGGGGATGGAGGGAGACTCCACGCGCAGGAGACAACCCCATCATCCCCTCAGAGGAGACGCGCCCCCTCCGCCTGCGTGCACCAGCAGTGAGATGCGGTTTTCCTGCGGTGCCTGACTCTTGTGGAGGGACCGCGCGGCCCCGCAGGCATGGCGGCGGGCGCCAAACTCACGCCGTCGCCGTCGGAGATTGATCCAGACGTGAAGACCGACGGGCAGAAGAGCCCGGAGCCCGCCTGGGTGAACGCCTCCAGCCCGCTCCGGACCGCCAGCTCGTTCGGGAGCGATGTCGGACAAAGGTACAGCTACTGCTGCTGCAGACCCGCAGCGCACGCGTCTTCACGCAGCATCCACACCAGAATATGCGTGTCAGCGCCGATAACTTCTGATTAAAGCCTGAAAGTTGCACCGTGATTATTAATGTCCCGTTCCTGCTGCAGTCTGTTGGTGCCTCATCAGGACCACAGCTGGCTGAACATCTGGTCAAGTTTAGTCTCTTCCAGAGTCGAAGTGGATTTCACGTTCCTCTCAGCATCACATTGAGTTAATGGCTGCAGTGTGAGGATTACATAATTCACAAGATGCTGCATCCTCATAATAATTTTATGAAATCTGCTGTTTGGGTCAAAGACGCTTTGAGTGCACTAAAAAATCTTTTTGTTTTTGGCCTTTTCTGATTGACTGATTAATGAACTGAAAGTGCAAACCACAAGAGATGATGATATGCATCCATACTTGGATGAATTATTAATATACATGATTCTTGCCATGTGCCAGTCCATAAATCCTGTGCACCAGGATTTGGTTGGCAAATGAGATGTGGTTGAACTGGCTGGCTGAGGGACACTTTCTCTTTCAAATGGGGAGAGCTGTCAGACATGAGACTGGGACTCTTCTCTTTGTGGTTCCTTTAGCTGAAAACAGAAGGAGTTTGAGTTTCTTTTGAATCTGGGTTTCAGAAAGCTGCTTTGCACAGTGCAACATGTCCCATTTCTGCCACGTAATGTTCTTGTAAATATTTATATTTTGTGCTGAAAAATAGTTGAGTGCATTAATTTTAAAGAGCAAAACTGTGCTGAAGTCTAAACGATGTGTTTTTGCATTTAGCATCAACGCTTGCCTTATATCAAAGTTTAATTATCACACACTGAAGACAAGAGGTGATGATTAAACAATAATTTACCCAAGTGTGTGTAAGAGCATGCCTCTGCTTTTCTGTACTGTTAGCAAAATATTTATTAATTTATAAATTTATTCATTTTAAAATACAATACAAAACAATCCCATATACGAATACAAAATATTAAATGAAAGGTAGCAGAAGGAAGAAAAAATCTTATTATATCTGCCCCTTTTTTCAAACAATCCGTTCAAACAATAATTATCTAATAACAGTACAAAATGAATAACTCGTTCTAATTTTCTAATTCTTAATTCAATACACATTATGCTACTTCATTTTTTTTTTACAATTCAGTTTTGATAATTTTCTTAAATGTAAACATTGACTTGGCATTTTTAACATCATTCTCCAAACCATTCCACGATCCAAGTTGACAGATTTTGATAAAATGCTCAAAGTAATAATTGGATGCCAACTTAATTCATGATGGCCACCGCAATTTAATGACCTTAGTAAACACAAAAATGGCTAACTCAGCCAATTTGACAAATACTGGTCTAAAGTTAATTGTGTTTGCAGAAATTGACTTTAATCTTGTGCTTTTTTTATTGATTTTTAAACGACTTTAGTTTTAGCTCCTTTTTAATCGGCACTTGATTTGGTTGGGCGTCACAGTTTATTATTAAAGCTCGTGTTGTCTTCCATGTCCTGATAAGAGTGCATGTAATTTGGCCTTTAAGGGTCCGCAAAGCTTATTTCAAGGGATAAATCTTTAGCTCACACACATTCATGTCCCTGCCTCGATTTGATTTCATTTAAGTTTACAAATGAAACTAACAAAACTTTTGTATTGCCATAAAAAAACATATGTAAGCAGCGATGATGATTTTTGGGGGAAAGCTGTCAAAATGAGTAAAATGAATATTGAATAAAAGTATGAGTTGTGCGAGGATGACTGTGATGAAAATGACACTTGTGTCTGCTGAACTGTGGATGAGTGTAGCGATAATTGAAGTGATCCAGATCAAAATGATGCTTTTCAAAAAAAACCGGTTCACTTTACAATGAAAGAACAGACCGACGCAGTAAGTTTAGTGAAACTAAACAGTGCTAGCTAACCTAATAAGTGGCTTTGACGGTAAATGCAACGGTTGGCTAGTTGCCCAGGGCAACCAGATGTGAACCACCAGGATAGCTATAGGCAAGAACAATTTATATCACAAAGGAAATAATAAATAAAAGTTTTCTTGCGCCATCATTATTTCTTCCAGAAATATGAAAATTTGTTGATGTGTTAAAATTACATTTCCACTCCTTGCAGACTGGTGAGATGCTGTCTTGAATCTGAGAGGCTTCTACAGGCTGTGAAATGTGAGCAGCGTGGGATTTATATCCAGCTTGAGAGGATGTGAAGTGTGAAGGAGATTTCATGATCCATCCCATAATATCAAACGAGCTGTAAAGATTTTAAGTGATCTCAGCATGATTTACAGCATCTTGGAATCATCCTGTTAAAGTGCTAATGTGTGGAGCGTGTTGACGTCTGATGACTGCAGACAGATTGTCACCAGAGACTGAGGGGTGATGTCAGATATTAGGGATTCAACCTGACATCATGCATGTGCATTTTAGCATCATCTGGCTTTGGCTGCTCTAAAACATCTGGTTTAGTAGCTGCGATGGAGTGTTTAAGACCAGTGGGAGCTTGTGACTTTATTCTCATTAGGTTGTCTTGATGATTGATGCCTTACACACAGGATGGATTGAGTTTTGCAGATCAGCATAGTTGCAACTTCATAAAAAAAAAAAAAGACTAATTGTGTAAAAATTATTCAGCCTCTTGGATCATTTATGTTTTGATTGTTTCAGCATAATGCCAATTAAATTATATTAACTAAAAACTTTTAAAATAAGTAATTGCATGAATATTTATCCCCTTGACGGTCCTAATTCAATTTAGAGAAAAGATTATTAAAAGTACACGTCAGGAAGAAGTCAACAAATGTAAGGAATATGGGGACGTGTGTAAATCTACCAAGAGCAGGCTGTCCGCAAACGGAGTGACCGTAAAGAGTGAGACGAGCACTGAGTAGTTACAAACTTCAGCAGGTGAGATGGACAGACTGTGCATCAGCACTAAGTGAAATCTGTATCTTAAATCTGTCAATATTAAACAAATACATTTGATGTGAATTTCATTTTGTGCATTAGCAGCTACATTTTAATGTTTATTGCAATATTTATTATTATTAATTATTAACCTTTATTTAACCAGACAAAATCCCATTGAGAGCACAGATCTCTTTTGCAAAGGAGGCCTGGCCCTGAAGGCAGCCTAACATGCATGTTTTTGGTCTGGGAGGAAACTGGAGAAAGACACACGCAAGCACGAGAAGAACACGCAAACTCCACATACACTCACAGAAATATTTAACCCCAATTTTTAAGATTTATGTAATTTTATTAAATGACAAAATTGCGTGCCTTTTTATTAGATAATTTCAAGGCAAACCTATGAAATAAACCTTACATGATGCATATTCATTCATGTAATAAGGCCTATTTATTTTAAATGCATAACCCTCAGGTTTATGTATTCAGAATTAATAACATATAATTACTCTAAATGAATAATCTTGAGGGTATTTATTTCAAATACATAAAGAATATTATTTTAATTTGCATAATAATCAGGTTTATTATTCAATATAAATAGCATATATTTATTTTAATTACATGTCATTTATGCATATGTAATGAACTAAATTAATCAAAATGCATAACATTTATGCAATTCCTTTCCATTCATACCAACAATCTTAATGAACCAATCAGTTGTTGTTCTTTCAACATCTTTATTAAACTTCAAATCATATTAAATACACAAAATTATAATATCAAAATTAAAGTTTCACTTGTGCATATTCACAAGACCATAGGTCCCATTTTGGCCATACTTTTCCTAAAATATTACAAGTAAAAAAAATAAAGACTTCACCTTAGTGGATTTTGTAGAAACTTAAGCACCTTTTAGAACAAATCTTTGTAACACTTAACTCCACTGAATCTGGAAACAATTCAAGAAAAAAAATCTGGTTTGAGCTGAGGTAAGGTATTTTCCTGACACACCCTTCAAAAACTATAAGGGATTTAAACAGTCTGTATGATGGAGAAACTGACAAAAAAGCAGGTAGCTGTGTATGTGCATTATTGCCAGCCAAATCACTGGGGCAATTTGAGTTTCAGTGTCTGTACTTTTGGTGACAGCTTGGCTGAGTCCAGGTTCATCAGGATTTTCTGGTACACCTCGAATGTACGGGTCAGGCTTTTCGGATAGCTCAAGTTGAGTGCATAGATCAGTCCATAAAGCATCACGCACGCATGGCTGACACTCTGTAGGTTATGGAGGACTTCCACACCTTCCAGCACAACTCCAACATCAGCAAAGCGTCCATTACCTGGACCATCAGGACCACGACCCTCTGCTCGGACAGTGTAGATGCCCATGGTCTTCTCCGCAATGTCTGCCTCAGCCTCTCTGGATTCAATGTCCTGGAATATAAAGAGAACAGAATGATTGGTTATGTGATCCTAACCTTGACCACTAAAATCTAAGCAGCTCATCCTTAGGCCAAGTGAATGTTCATTTGAAGAAATTTCTTTAAAGCACTGCATATGTGTTATGTAGCATGTATGTATGTAGCATGTAGTATGTATGTATTATGTATGTGTGTAGTATGTATGTAATATGTATGTATGCGTGTAGTATGTATGTAATATGTATGTATGCGTGTAGTATATATGTAATATGTATGTATGCGTGTAGTATATATGTAATATGTATGTATGCGTGTAGTATATATGTAATATGTATGTATGCGTGTAGTATATATGTAATATGTATGTATGCGTGTAGTATATATGTAATATGTATGTATGCATGTAGTATATATGTATGCATGTAGTATATATGCAATATGTATGTAGTATATATGCAATATGTATGTAGTATATATGTAATATGCAGAGGTGGGTAGAAATGAGTTACATTTACTCCGTTACATTTACTTAAGTAACTTTTTTGAGAAAATTGTACTTGTGAGAGTAGTTTAAATGTAAAAGACTTATACTTTTACTTGAGTAAATTTTAGGGGAGAAAACCACAACTTTTACTCAGTTACTATGGGCTTTCTGCCGATCGCTACAGTTACTTTTGTTTCAAGTATGTAAAAACATTTGCAGCAAAATTATTGCGTAACTTATTGTCACCTGACATGTAACCAATCAAGTGAAGCCAACCAGTCACATGACCACAACAAACTCTCCGCGCGGGCCATGTTGAGTGACGTCGGAGATTCTGGTAAACAGTTAGTGCTGTTTATAGGATGTCAAAATGTAAGAAAATGAGTTCCAACATTTACTGGTAGAAACAAAGTTTTGCAGAAAGTCAAGTTTATTATTATTTAGCAGAATTATTTGGGCTACAGTTGCCTTTGTGTTTGTTTTTTTATTTACAACAATGTAAAAGATAAGTGGTTTATTTCTAAATCCTTTTGGCTGGTATTGCCTTTGTGTTTTTATTTATAACAATGTATGTTCAGTCTCATTAAAAGTTATGTTTCCTTGTAAATCCATTTGCATGTTATAATTTAATGACACGAGATGGTACTCCACAGTTACTCACTACTTGAGTAGGTTATAATCAAAGTACTTTATTACTTTTACTCAAGTAAATTTTTGGATGCCTACTCACTACTTTTACTTGAGTAATATTTGGTTCAAGTAACAATACTTTTACTTGAGTAAAAATTTTGAATACTCTACCCACCTCTGGTAATATGTATGTATGTAGTATATATGTAATATGTATGTATGTAGTATATATGTAATATGTATGTAGTATATATGTAATATGTATGTAGTATATATGTATGTATGTATGTATGTATGTAGTATATATGTAATATGTATGTATGTAGTATATATGTAATATGTATGTATGTAGTATATATGTAATATGTATGTATGTAGTATATATGTATGTATGTAGTATGAATGTATTCTGTATGTATGTAGTATGAATGTATGTATGTAGTATATATGTAATATGTATGTATGTAGTATATATGTAATATGTATGTATGTAGTATATATGTATGTATGTAGTATATATGTAATATGTATGTATGTAGTATATATGTAATATGTATGTATGTAATATATATGTAATATGTATGTATGTAGTATATATGTAATATGTATGTATGTATGTAGCATATATGTAATATGTATGTATGTAGCATATATGTAATATGTATGTATGTATGTAGTATATATGTAATATGTATGTATGTATGTATGTATGTATGTATTCTGTATGTATGTATGTATGTATGTATTCTGTATGTATGTATTATGTATGTTTGTATGTATGTTGTATGTATGTATGATGTATGTATTATGTATTTATGTATTCTGTATGTATGTAGTATGAATGTATGTATATAGTATGTGTGTAGTATGTATATATTCTGTATGTATGTAGTATGAATGTATTCTGTATGTATGTAGTATGAATGTATGTAGTACGTATGTAGCATGCATGTATGTATGTAGCATGCACAACACCAACATCAGCAAAACGTCCATTACCTGGACCATCAGGACCACGACCCTCTGCTCGGACAGTGTAGATGCCCATAGTCTTCTCCGCAATGTCTGCCTCAGCCTCTCTGGATTCAATGTCCTGGAATATAAAGAGAACAGAATGATTGGTTATGTGATCCTAACCTTGACCACTAAAATCTAAGCAGCTCATCCTTAGGCCAAGTGAATGTTCATTTGAAGAAATTTCTTTAAAGCACTGTATATATGTGTTATGTATGTAACATGTATGTATGTATTCTGTATGTATGTAGTATGAATGTATGTAGTACGTATGTATGTAGCATGCATGTATGTATGTAGCATGCACAACACCAACATCAGCAAAGCGTCCATTACCTGGACCATCAGGACCACGACCCTCTGCTCGGACAGTGTAGATGCCCATGGTCTTCTCCGCAATGTCTGCCTCAGCCTCTCTGGATTCAAGGTCCTGGAATATAAAGAGAACAGAATGATTGGCTATGTGATCCT
>JBBPBX010045431.1:16326-27031 GCA_038048925.1 Garcialebias charrua
GGTATATAATATGGTAATTTTAGTTAGCTTAGTTTTAGCTTGTGTTTTGCTGTTCTGTTTGTTTTAAAGTCAACGCCTCAGTTTTATCCTCGCCTCCAAATGTCTGAAGTCATTTTAGCACTCAGCGTTCTCACAGAAAATCCCTTTTCTTCTTGTTATACTAAAAGTTACACCTAATAATATTACGAATGGCTCCTGGAATAGTGTGAGCAGTGTAATGGATGCTTCTGTCCAGAGTGTTGTACGAGTGTGCACGCTGCGCATGTGTTGGTGCAGGCAGTCCCCGAGGTAATCAAGCCTTTAGTCTAGAATCAGAACATAAGAGTGCACTCTCCTGAACAAAATGTTGATAGCCTCAAAGTAGATTTAGCTTCAGCAAAGCAGTAAGAAACAGGCGTCAAACTACTAAAAGATGTATTCCTGTCAGGACAGAAGGATCCACTCACATGGTCTGTTCCAGGTTTTAGTTCAGGATAAACGTTTCTCGGTCCAGCAGGTTGTGGAGACTGTAGAAACATCCTAAACTCTAAATAATTAAAAACCATTCCCAGAAGGAATGCATATCACCCGCTGCCTTTCATGGCAGAGGGAATATGGAACCACGTCCATTTTGGATCAACCTTGAAAATCATGTTATGCACAATTTCATGAAAATTTGCGTCTGTCTACTGGTTCATGAGATATTTTGCTAACAGGCGTCAGGGTTGACTTCAATAATCAAGGTAGCAGGTGAATTTCAAATGGAGCCAGTTCAGGGCCTCTACTGCACATGGGATTTTCAAGAGCCGTGGCCCAGAACCTGTGGTGTCACTTCAACCTTCAATGTTGCATGTGTGTCTGTCTATGTCTCTTTCCTGTCTAACCCTTGGCTGCCCATCCTGGTTGCAATTTTTTTTTCATTACCACATTTTTGACCTTCAGAGGTCAAAAATGTGTTAGGATTTTTTTCCGTCTCCAAACCTTATGTGTCATTTTTCACCACTTTTATTGTCTGTCCAACAGATCTCACTTGTAAATGAGTCTTTGCGGCTCAATGTGACTTATCTGTTAATTAAGGTTGAATGAATGGTTCTGGTTCTGCTGGAGTTTTCTTCCTGTTAAAAGGAGTTGTTTCTTTTCACTGTCACCTGTGTGCTGCTCAGGATGAGATGTAGGACAAAGTAAAGATGTGACACAGTCTGCTGGGTTCCTTAGCTAGATAATTTACATTTTGTCCCTTTTCAATTTTATGCAGATGACTGTCAAGTATACTTTTCTCTGAAGCACGCTGGTGAAGCTCGGTCCAGCCTCTCCTCGACATCAGGAGTCAGATTGAATTCAGTTTTCTGAATTTCAATGAGAAAAAGACAAGTTCCATTGTTTACATCTAGCTTTGCATAGAAACCCTGCAGTGACATTTTACTTAAAAAGGGACATTTTCGGGACACAATAACAAACATGCCCACAAACTTCTGATCAATTACTTTGACCATACTCCTGTGAGGATAAATTTGGCCCATGCCATGTGTCAAGAGGGGGCGGACAAATCTACTCTGAGAATAAAATGATGCAATTTTCGTCATGCAGCTACATGAATGAGAGCCAATTTAGCAGATTTGGTTTAAGTATTCAGTGGACTTTACTGAGGAAAGGAATGTCTGGGTTTCTCTCCTGGACCTATTGCCTCTGCAACCAGATCATAGATAAGTGATGAATGGATGGTTGAATGAATGGACCGATAACAAAAACTGGAACCACACCAGCACTAAATCAGCCTTTCTTTGATTTAAATGTTGAATTTTTGTTTCTACAGTGAATGTTGTAGTGCATCTAAATTGATTTTTAAATAAAAAAATGTGAAATAACATTTATATATTGTCTCTTGTTTTTCTCTGGTTTGTTTGTGTAGGTGGTGTGTGGAGAAAAGCACAGCCCAGTGGTGGATCCCAGTGGGACTGTTAGTGTGGTAAGGACCCTTGAGACGAATAAGGGTGCATGGAGGGTTCAAGGACTGTAAAACCAGGGCTGTCCCCTGGCCTTTGGTTGGGCCAGTTCGTTGTGGCTGTAGCTTTCCTTTGCTCTGAGGCCCGGACTACTCCAAGCCCACTGGACATCTCCAACAATGGCACTTGCAAAGGGAACTCAAAGTGTCAAGCAGGGATCATCCTTCCCATCTGGTATCCTGAGGATCCTTCGATGGGGGACAAAATTGCTCGAGTCATTGTTTATTTTGTAGCAATGATCTACATGTTCCTTGGTGTGTCCATTATTGCTGACCGCTTCATGGCAGCCATTGAGGTCATTACCTCTCAGGAAAGAGAAATTGTCATCCATAGGCCCAACGGGGAAACAACTACAACAACAATTCGGGTATGGAACGAAACAGTTTCCAACCTTACACTTATGGCCTTGGGCTCATCTGCCCCTGAGATTCTGCTCTCTGTTATTGAGGTTTGTGGACATGAGTTTAAATCTGGTGAACTTGGACCCTCTACAATTGTTGGGAGTGCAGCCTTCAACATGTTTGTCATCATTGGCCTTTGTGTGTCTGTAATACCCCAAGGAGAAGTGCGCAAAGTCAAGCACCTCAGAGTGTTCTTCATCACCGCAGGGTGGAGTATTTTTGCTTACATCTGGCTTTACATGATTCTGGCTGTGTTTTCTCCCAATGTGGTGCAAGTCTGGGAAGGCCTAGTCACACTGTCCTTCTTCCCCATATGTGTACTTCTGGCCTGGGTAGCAGACAGACGGCTGCTCTTCTACAAGTTTATGCACAAGAAGTACCGTACTGACAAACACAGGGGCATCATTATTGAGACAGAGACAGAACGCTCCAAAGGAATTGAGATGGATGGCAAGATGGTCAACTCTCACTACATGGATGGAGGCACTGCCAGCAATCTAATTGGTTTAATTGAGAGCAAAGAAGTAGACGAGTCTCGTCGAGATATGATTCAAATCCTAAAAGACCTAAAGCAGAAGCACCCAGAGAAAGAGTTGGATCAGCTGGTTGAGATGGCCAACTACTACGCCCTCTCACACCAGCAAAAGAGTCGTGCCTTCTACCGTATCCAGGCTACACGCATGATGACCGGCGCTGGAAATATTCTAAAGAAACACGTTGCGGAACAGGCTAAGAAGAGCGCCAGTGTGCAAGAGGTGCGTGTAGATGAACCAGAAGAGTTTGTGTCTCGGATTGTGTTTGAGCCTGCTGTTTATCAGTGCCTGGAGAACTGTGGTGCTGTTATTCTGACCATTACCAGAAAGGGTGGTGACATCAACAAGACAATCTATGTGGATTACAAAACTGAAGATGGTTCGGCGAATGCTGGAGCAGACTATGAGTTCACAGAGGGCACAGTAGTATTCAAACCAGGAGAGATCATCAAAGAAATTAGCATTGGCATCATAGATGACGACATATTTGAAGAGGACGAACACTTCTTTGTACGTCTTAGCAATCTGCGTGTCCTGGAGACTGAGGATGAGGTACTGTCCCCTAATAGTCTCCCATACCCAAAGGCAATGTTGGGATTCCCCATTGTGGCCACAGTAACTATTCTAGATGATGATCATTCAGGCATCTTCACTTTTGAGAGCAGTTCATTCCATGTGAGTGAGAGCGTCGGTATTATGGAGGTGAAAGTATTGAGGACTTCTGGAGCCAGGGGGACTATTATTGTGCCTTACCGCACCGTGGAGGGCCTTGCCAAAGGAGGAGGGGAGGACTTTGAAGACACCTATGGAGAGCTTGAGTTCAAAAACGATGAGACCTGGTAAGACATTTCCTCTTCTATTTATTTAGCACTTGACCTTTATCAGTGTATGACTGTGATTATGTTGCTGATCAGTGGTCATTGTTTAATCCATAACATTTATTTACTGTTTCAAACAGAATGAATACAGAAATGAGGGATTTTTTTGATTCTAGTTTCTGCATCAATGAGTTTCGTTTTGATTTTGAATTGAAGTTTGATGGTTTTAAAATTGCCAAAGATGTATTTGCAGCTGTACATGTCAGCTTCAGAACTCCTTATCAGTCTGTCAGAAACTTGTCTCGTTCATATATCATTGAGTTTTGATGTAAAGACGCAGTTTTCTTTCTCCATTGATGTCCTTTAATTCAGAGCAAGCTTTCATTTTCAGTGAACTTTGAGTGCTCCTTTTCCTCACACAGACAGCATACAAGTGAGCATGTTGCTAGTTACCCACTTGTTTTCCTGCCAAGAGATATTTCTGTCATCAGAATGCTTTGGTGGCAGTCGTGGGTGTCTTACATGAAAAGGAATTCAACCGTCACACAAACAGGGAAGCAGGAAGGCTTTCAGGAACCCTTTTTTACTCTTCTAATACTTTCTGTTATTTCAATCATCAGAGTTTTAGTTAAAAGAAAGACATTTCACAGGTCAGACGTCTGAACTGGATTTATTAATCAGTGTTGGAAAGTGGAGGATGTTATGTATGATGAGAAGGGTTGATTTGTGAATGTAAAGTTTGTATTTGGGGAAGAACTTTAGTAAGTAAAAGTGATGTTTCATGTAAACCATGTATGTTCTGTAGCCTTGTCAGCTGTATCATCTGTGGACACGACTGGACTACAACAAACAGACAGGAAGGGCAACCCAGTGGGCAAATTTGGCATGGTTGCAATGATAGCAACACACTTTGCTGTGGTACAGAGAGGGATTGGGTGACTGGGTCATATTTGTTTTATGTTTCTAAAGCATTTCTGTTAAATTCTGGCATCAACACAAACAACAGCTCTCCAGAAATTACATTTAGTTTTCCAGTTTGCATCCACTCGTGTCTTTCTTTGGTCTACAGCCTCTGAACCATGGTGGCTTTTCTACCAGTTGGCCACCTCTGACTGACAGGGTTTGTTCTCAGGGAGGGGGCTAAAACAGCCCAGGAGACCTATGGCAGGAGGAGTGTTAGATGATCGGTGGACTCTTTGGCTCTGCTGGAGCCTCCATATGGAGAACTGCGAGATATGTTTTATGTTGTTTTGGGGCTGGGCTTGAATGCTTCTGAGGGGCTGAGCTACGAAGAGAGGTTCTTGTGTTGTTGTGACCTTCTTGGCATTGCAGGAGAAAGATGACTGACCTGCTCAGTGTGTGCTGTAAGTTAGCACACTCTGCAAACTGATCAAATTTAGTCACCAAGTTTTAACTTGTTAAATAAATTCCAGAACATGTCAGTAAATTTGATCCAGTCTCATGTTCAGAATGTACCCACAACTATTTTAATGTTAATTATCCTCATTAACATCACCTAAAGCTAATTAATGTCTCTTTAGCATTACAGAGGAGAACAATCAAAGTTAAGGTGCAGACAATATATCTAATGAAGGACTAGTTTAGATTGATTGAAAAGTTCACCCTGTTGCTGTAGTGCAGCAGGGACCGGCTTCTCCAGACGTTCCTCGGTGCAGCAAGGATTTTATTGAGAGCTCGTAAATTTGAACATATTACACCCATTCTCCATAACCTCCATTGGCTTCCTGTCACCTACAGAATTCAGTACAAAACTGCTCTCATTACACACCAATGCTTACATGGAACTTCACCTGACTATCTAAAGGACATTCTTGCACCATATTCATCCACCCGGTCTCTACGATCACAGAACAGTAATCTACTTCACATTCCACGAACCAAATTAAGGACCATGGGAGACCGGGCATTCTGTGTGGCTGCCCCCCGCCTCTGGAACTCCCTCCCTGACTACCTGAAAGCTCCACAATCACTGGTTGACTTTAAAAAAGGCTTAAATACCTTTCTTTTTAAGCAAGCCTACTCTGCACATGATTTTATCTCTGATTTTAGTTGATGCTATCATTGATTTTAGTTGATTTTATTATTGATTTTTGTTATTTTATCATTGATTTTACTTGATTTTATCACTTGTTTTTATTTGATCATTGATTTTAGTTGCACTTTGTAGCACTTTGAGATTTTTGTTAATGAAAAGTGCGTTACAAATTAAATTCATTATCATATTCGCTTGCATGTTAGTTCACAAGTTGCTCTGTTCGTTAGCTGTGCTCTCAAGATGAAAAATAGTTTCCCTGTACTGACTGACGTCTTCCAGGTGTTCTTCCACTTCCTGGTATCATTGACTTGGGTTTGAAGGAAACTGAAGCTCGTAGGGTTCATTGATGCCTCGCATCGCAATATTGAAGTGTTCAGGACCTCAAACCCTTCAAACAATGAAAAGGGCTCAGATGCATGAACAGGCTTATGTAATAATATTAAAATATTCTATTAAAAGACATCTGGATCGGTTGGAGAACGTCATCCTGTTTTTACTTGGTTCTTAAGAGCCTCTGGAAATGTTCATAATTACACTCAGGGAGGGATGAACTACATTTAATCTGCAAAGAGGAGAAAATTAAGTAACAAGTTCCTCCATAAGCCTCAAGGAACTGAATGGGAACACACAAACAAATGGCCTGAATGTGTAGAACGTTCCCTGAAGCCTTATTTAAAATGTTATTTCTCTTGGTGCCCTGAAAGCTGTTCAAACATGCAACATACAAAAACTATATGCCTGCACTGATAATAAGGAGTTGATGTGTCCTCACTGGTGCAGGGTTAGAACTGATCTATATGAAGTGGTTGTTGGGACTAAACGGAGCCAGACTGCTCCTCATGGAAAGGGTTTGTGCCTTTTAGGACCATTAGAACATGAAAACCTCATGTGCTGCTTGCCTCGTCTTTGTTGACCATCTCACTCTCAGCATTGTTGTAATTATCAGACCGATGGGTCTTTACTGTTTGCATTTAGAGCTCTGGTTTACATCGGCTCATCCAGAAGAGGAACATCTCCATTAGTTTATTTTCTGAGCACTAAACTGCTTTAATTTGTCATCTTTATGGGTGGTGAAAGACAAAAAGACCAGGTTGCTTTGCACTGCTTTAAATCCCTGACCTTTAACGTTGTGGCTAATTAAAGGAAGAAAATGCTCCAGTTTACGTTCATTTCTTTGGCACATGTTTGGGTACAAAATGACCGGCAGCCCAAGCCTGCTGAGCTTTCTCACCCTGAGCCTTGGCTGCATCGCCATTCTTGTCACTTTAAATAAAATAATGGAAGCAGACGCAGGTTTCCAAGTGTTAGAAAGTGCAGAACCTGATGGTTTCATCAGACCCATGTATTTGTGTTTTGGACCATGAAATATAAGCGTTCAGTTTGCATTTACATCACAATCTTTATATTTATAAAACAAAACAAAAAGGCTCCAGTTTAATGATTTAACGCTGAGACTCGTGCACACCAGTACCCATGCTACAGTTTATTCAGTGCACACCATGAACACATAATCATTCTGATTTAGTCATGATCTGAATGTTTATGAAGCATTCACACTGTTGTGATACATTTTTCTTCCGTATGTTTTTCAGCACAATTATTCTCATCCCGCAATTTTCAATCAATTTAAATAAATCATAAATCAAAACATTCAGCTCTTTCAGGACAATCCTGCTATGACTTTTGGTATTGATACAACTTTAGCTTTTTGAAATATTTATCCTTTTCTGCCATTTTTTTCCTAATAGAAAATGAACTGAGCTAATTTTACATCCTTCATATCTTTAGATTTGTTTACAACCTTTTACAGCTCCTTTCACTTTTTGTTCTGGTTCAGCTCTTTCAGCTTCTTTTTACAAATATAAAAAAAAAAATCAGTTACTTTCAGCTGTTTTTTGCTCCTTTCAGATTGTTTCTGCTAATTATAAGATTTTGGTACTTATTCTAACTTCTTTCTTCTAATTTCAGCTTATTTCTGCAAGTTTTAGCTTTTTCTACCATTTCAGCTATTGTTTTATGCTAATGTAATCTTTTTCAGCTAATTCCACATTTTTAGCACTAATTTCAACTTTTTTTTGCCTAATTCAGCAAAACATGTGCACTCTCCACTTCCTTCTTGTGTTCAGCTTCTTTCTGTCTTTTCAGCACTTATCAGCTATTTTGTTTAGCTAATTTCAGCTTTTTTATAGCTAATTTAATAATTTCTGTGCTAATTTCTGCTTTCTTTCAGCCTAATTGGGAAAACATGTTCTTTCTGCTTTCTAATGCTAATTAGAATGCTAATTTGTTCTTTTTGTATACCTTTTCAGCTACCTTTTATTTATTTATTTATCTTAGCATTTGTTCAGTTAATTTCAGCTGTTTTCAGATAAATTCTAGTTGTTTTTTGTGTAGTAATTTTTGCTACTTTCAGCCTAATTAACTTCTTTCTGCTAAATGTGACTTTTTGCTTTTTCTGCTATTTCAGCCACTTTTCAGCTGTTTTATGCTAAATTTAGCTTTTTCAGTTAATTCTACATTTCTGAGATCATTTCAGCTTGTTCCACTTTCTTCTGGTAGTTTAAGCTTCTTTCTGCCTTTTCAGCTACTTTTCAGCTTTTCTTTGAGTTCAGCTTTTGTAGTTAATTTCCTACTTTTTGTGCTCATTTCTGCTTATTTACCATAATCCTAATTCAACAAATGTGTTTCTTCTGCTAATTTAGGCTTGTTCTTCATTTTCATCTAATTTCAGCTTTTTTCAGCAAGTTTTTCAGTAATAAGCATTCACACTGTATTTTACAAGTCATGTAAATACTGTACTCTAGTTTAGTTTAGTTCTTTATTTTCAATAAAAGTAATATTTCATATCTAGAAAAAAAAAAGAAAACAGCTCTGCCATGCAGAAGTTGCTCAGTCCTCCGTTAAACTCTGAGCTGAAGTCACATTCTGATGAAGGCAGGTTCTGCTGGTGGCTGAGAGCGGTGTGAAGAGCCATGGAGATGGCATCATCTGGAGCTCTGTTGGGAACCTGCTGTTGATCATCTTGGCCTCGACGTGCTGCAGCACCAGTCCCATAGATTTCAAGATGGCCGGAGTCATGGCCGCCGCAGGTCATCGTTCCAACCTGTGATGATAGACGTGTTGGGTAGGGGACAGTGGTGGCAGTTTTCAGGGAGGTGGGGACTGCAGTTTCCTGCAACGAGCGGTTGAAAATGTCAGCACATACTGCTGCAAGCTGCTGAGCGCAGGATTTCAGTACCCCTGGTACTCCCTCTGGTCCAGGTCCTCTTGTTAGTGCTGTTGTCAAGCAGGACCCCAAGACCTGGTGCTGTTGGAGGGTGTCGGCCATGGGTCCTCTGCCTGACTGTAGCTGGTCCGGGAGAGGTGTCGTTGGGTGAGGGGGGGTTGTTTGTGACGTTCTGAACGCCTTGCCCCATTGACTGCAGGTTCGCTGAAGTTTGTCTCTATCTGCTCCATCAGAGGTGTTGGTGTGGACCTGGTACAATGTTCGGCCCCTCCTCGTTTTGACATCCACATTATTAAAACATCTGGGGATCACAGTGAAGCACAACTGTGCTCAGAATGAGCTGCACAAATGTTTCCTGCTACATGTCCCTCCTGCTCTGTCCCGGTCTCTAAAACGTGTCTTTGGGCATGTGAAGAATGTGTAATGGTAACCGCTCCTGGACTCATGACTGACACGGCACATGTCACCGCTGATCCTCACCATGCTGATTGCTCAGCTGTTCCCCACCAGCACTTTCCCTTATATACCGGGCTGGAGGCATGAGGTTACCTTACCGCCCACATCAGGCCAGGATCATCTCCAGCTCAGCTTCCATATTCAGACTTCTGCTGCCGTGTTCTCCGTGATGCCCCGATCTGCCTGTCAGGTTTTCAGGATGAACGTTGGACTGCAGACTCGACACGTGGGGCTCGAAGGTAAACTGAAACTTTATGAGACGTACGGCACAAGCTAACGTGGCAGCAGAACTCACAGCTGCTGAGGGCAAAGCAGGAGTAGAACATATAAGGAGAGGCCCTGGATCAGACATGGGATCAGGTTCTACCCAGTCCTGGATCAGACCTGCTCTTGGGGAACTCCACATCGGTCTTTAACGCCATCATCCCTCAAACTCTGGTCAGAAAACTGTCCTTCCTTGGACTGAGCTCTTCCCTCTGCAGCTGGGTGCTGAACCTCCTGACAGACAGGCCACAGCCTGTGAGGATCCACAGCATGTCCTCGTCCCCCATTCCTCAAGGCTGGCGCCCCACAGGGCTGCATGCTCGGCCCCCTCCTGTTCACGCTGCTCATACATGACTGCTCAGCAAAACACTCGAGCTGTCTCGTGACAGCTGTGGTCGGACACATCACCACTGGTGATGGAGGAACATCTGGAGCCTTGGGCAGCACGGTGGCACAACTGGTAGAGCTGCTGCCTCTCAGCGAGAAGGTTGCCGGTTCAAATCCCGGTCCGGGGCCTTTCTGGGTGGAGTTTGCATGTTCTCCCCGTGCATGCGTGGGTTTCCTCCGGGTACTCCGGTTTCCTCCCACAGACCAAAAAACATGCTTGTTAGGCTGATTGGTGACTCTAAATTGACCCTAGGTGTGAGTGTGAGAGTGGATGGTTGTTTGGTGTGAGTGAGACAGGTCCCTCTTGTAAATGAGTCCCCGTGACTCAACGAGGCTAGCCTGTATAAATAAAGGTTGAATGAATGAATGAATGAATGAATGGTGCAGGGACAACAACCTCTGCATCAACGTGAAGAAGACAAAGGAGGTCCTGAACTGTGCAGAACTGTCCCTCCTTTATCTCTCCTGTCCCAGTGACCTGAAAGTTGAAACAATGTTCCACATTTGACCTGGTCAAGTTACAAAGAGTCAAGACGTGATCCAGCGGCTGCAACAAGCAGCACTTCTTTCCTCTCTCGCTCT
>JBBPBX010045432.1:0-18970 GCA_038048925.1 Garcialebias charrua
TTTTTCCCTGCTCTGCTCTCTGTTTGTCTGTAGCTCCTTGAGCATTCATCTCCTGAACGTAAATTGAGATTATGGATTTGGTTTCATGTACGATCAACTCTATTGACAAGATTTTTTCAACAAAACGACAAGGTCCGGGGAACCAGCTTGCCCAACACAGACGCACCCTGGGGGATACGTCATTGACTCGTGGGGAGAGTGGAAGGTGATGTGTCTCTCAGTCTTGTATGTGGAGGACGTTGAAGATGTTTACATAATTGGATTTATGATGGCAGGGGCTCTGGTTTTTGGCATCAGCGGGGCTCTGCTCTATCTGAAACTGAGGAAGACTTCGGCGGCTGTTTCGGCTGTGACAAAGCTTCCGAGTCAGTGTGAAAGTTTGATCCGTGCCGTGACCTCGTTAAATCAGCTGATTTATGAGCTTAACCATAAGGTGAAGGCGATTTATAATCGCAAGCCACCAACGGCTTCTGGGACTCATCAGCATGGTGGGGTCGACCTTGAAGAGGATTCATAGCATGGATCAGTGGAATGGATTCCCACAATTAGGCCATATTTGGAATTGGATCATCCAGATGGACTCCAAGGCCGAAGGAAAGAATCGTCTGCCTGAAGAAAATCAACAATCAAGCTTTTCTGAATCTGACTCCCCACCAGCCTTGGAAATGGGCTGACTATCAAATTTCTCCTGGGTCATGAGTAATCAAGGACAACAACTGCCTCCCCCCCACCCCCCACCCCAGATAACTTTCTGTGAAAGCTTATCAGAACTGCTGGCTGCTGAACAACATCATCAGAATTGTGGCTGATCTGAAAAAGGCTCATGGACTGATCTCACCACCTCGACCTCAAATGCATATGTAATCTGTTTTAACTGTGCTTGCTGGTAGAGTTTTTTGATGTCTCAAATCGTGTCCTAATAGACAAGATGTGAAAGATCTTTTTTGTAATACCACTATCTACCCTCATGGTTCTTCCTCATTTCATATCCAACATCATTATTCTGATAAGGAACAAGATGGCCATGCTGATTAATTAGCTGCAGCTTCGTACACTTAGTCCTTCTTTCGGACAGTGCGTATATATTCCCGTTGTACTTTGGTGCAATGTCAATAAAGATTATTCTGATTCCGATAGGGCCATAAACTGTTTAATTTTTTTAAACATGTGTAGAAGTATGCATAATTATGTTTGTAGTAAAGTAAAAGTTTGATCATGTTTTTATTTGTATATATCAGTTGTATCCATTTGTATAAAACTATCATTAATAAAACATGGTTCATCTTCACCTTGTTTGAGGCATCAGTGTGAAAAGAGAATGGGAGTGTTCTGCTTCCACTTTTCAATGTTTGAACAACTTCTATCATATTCTGTTATCATTATTTTAGTAATACAATTAGAACTGGAACCAGAAACTGTGAGCCCGTCTATTAGAACTGGAACCAGAAAAGTTTGAACCCTGCTCCAATACTGCGAGCCTTGCTGCCCTTCCACTTGGTCTCTTGGACACATAAAACATCTACCTTCCTTCTCTGCATCATGTCAGCCAGCTCTCTACCTTTGCCTGTCATTGTCCCCACATTTAGAGTTGCAACCCTCAGTCCTACATTCTTCAATTTCCTCTTCTCCTCTGTCTCCTGACACGTTTCCCTCCTTGTGGTCTTCTACTAACAGTAGCACAATTTCTGCTGACACCGTTTGTCAACAGCACCGGTGGCGGTCGTTGGAGGTTGTGCAGGTGGTAAGAGGAGAGCAGTGACGTGCGGTGAGGTTCATGGCTGGTGAGGCAACTGTGCAGTTTGTTTTCATATGTATAATAAAAAACAGAAAAAAAATGTTCTCCACATTTTGGCTTCTGTCTGCCATAGCTTCTTCAGTGCTTTGGATACTTTGGGTAGCGTTATTTTCTTCTTTTATAATACATGAACCCTACAGAGTAGTTTATTCGACATTTGATTGGCAGCAGTTAACGGGTTGTGTTTAAAATCTCATATCAGCAATCTTTACACATACAAACTGTAGCACACAAAAAAGCACATTTAATTTGGAGAAAAAATTATTTTAGTCTTACTTTTACTTATAAATTAAATTAAACTATAACAAAATCTATTTTTATTTTACAGAAAAGAGCTGTGAGAATTATTACAAGAAAGCCTTAATGTAATCTATATAATATATTATTTAAACAACTCAAAGTACTGTACTGATGTTTTATGATTTGGTGGACTATAATATTTTGTTAGTAATAGAACCCTCAAATGTTCAAATGTATTTTGTTAAGACAGAAAGCTGCTAGTCTTAAGGGAACTGACATTTTTGCAAAGCCAAGGTGTAGAACTAGTTTGAAGGGACAGTTTATTTCAATACAGGGAGTTGAATTGTATGGTTTGGGAAATCATGTTAAAAATGTAAACTCTGTGCTGATGTTTAAAGACCGTGTAAAGTGAATTTCAATATTTTCTTCAATAAACATTATAAATGTCATAATTGTAATCTTGTAAATGAGTAAAAAGTCTCAAAATTGTAGCTCAATTAATTTTGGAGTTATAGATCAAACTGTGTATAAAGATATGTCTGTTTCAGGATTTTTTAGGCGTGTTTTAAATGTGACCGCGTTTCGTCACGCGGTCTTCTTAAGTATAGCCCCACCCCCTGCAGCTCCAGCCGTATAAATTACTTCTTCGCCTCGGTGGAGCCGTTCACTCGCGAATCGCAGATAGCATCAGATAGCAATAGCTATAGCTCCTTTTTTGCTAAGAAAATGCGACAGGTCCATTGCATACTTAGTTATCAACGTGATTACTCTATATTTTAATCACCAACACAGACCCCGCATGCAATGTGACCGGGTCGGACCGGGTGCAGCGAGTCCGCTCATCTTCTAAAATAGCGCTTATTATTAAACACATAACAGCGGAGTTATGAATTATAGTTGTGTCCTCAACTTTAAAAACAAAACCAGAGTTGTTTGTGCACTAAAAACAGCGTAACTCTTGGAAAAAGGAGCTGCTGTTACAGCCAGAACTCAGATAAAAACAGAGCAGGTTTACTGGATCTCTGCTGCACCTGTCTGCCTCTCCACACACAGCTCAGGCTGTGAAGAACGATGCCGACCGTCACAGTGGTCACTGTCTGACTCAGAGTCTGAGTCTGGCTCTGGAGGTTCAAATGAGTAGGGCTGGAGAACTCCAATTAGGCTGCCAGCCTTCGCGAACATCTTCAGGGTGCAGGACACGGGCGCAGTACTGCGCTGAAACCACGCCCACGCGCTGACACGCCCCCAGCGTTTCAGACCAGGGCACAATTATGTTTTTTCATTATTTTTGAGACTTAATTTTATAAGGTAAACAATGTTTTTAATCAGTCAGATTTATATGGGTGATTAATAACACATATTTATGCCGTGTGACAAAACTCAAAACACATTTAATTTTACTTTACACGGTCTTTAAAAATGATCAAAACTAAATTGTTAACAAAATACTAAAACTTTTAGTTAAGTGTTTAATGTTCTAGATATTTGTAGATTGTGAAAAGCTACTTTTTTTGCTCTGTTTGTGCTGTCACTTTTCCTCCTGCAGTGCAAGGCTGAAACAGAACCCTGAGCTCAGTAGCCCCGCCTCCAGAGGCTGGCTGCGCGCGCGCGCGTGTGTGTGTGAATGTAACTAGACACCTTCACAGCCGTTTTATGAGATCGCTCAGCGCGTACACATACAGTTTTAGACAAAAACACGAGACATTATATTCACCAGCTAAACTATAGAAATGTAGTTTATATAGCAAAAGTATTTGGACATTTTAATAGCGACATAAAAGAGGCAGGAATTTTCCTGCCTTCCCAAATCGCTCACACTACAGCAGCACGTCAGCCGAGTGATTGCGTAATCTGAAGTGAAGCAGCCGGTGCCTCTCTGCGCAGGTCTCTGCTCAGTATTTGAACGCTAAATAAGAAAAATTGGCGATTTTGAATAAAAATCAACTTAAAACTGGTTTAGTTTTTAGTAAAATAAGTTTATAGTACAAACCAAAGGATAAAGACAATAATTACATTTATTTTTTCAATTATTATTATTTTCTTTCCATGAAGACAGGGGAGGCGTGGCCTAACTTGCCGCCCCTGACCGCACGTCACTGGAGGAGAGACAGGTGAGGAGGAGGAGTCTGTCTCTCTCTCCTCTTACCACCTGCACAACCCTGAGAAATCTAAAGAACTTCAAAAGTTCTAAGACCAGAAACAATAGAGGAGAAACCCAAAAATCCAGAACCAGCTGGTCCACAACTTCTATAGATGCTGGTCCACAGCATCCAGAACCAGCTGGTCCACAACTTCCAGAACCAGCTGGTCCACAACTTCCAGAACCAGCTGGTCCACAGCATCCAGAACCAGCTGGTCCACAACTTCCAGAACCAGCTGGTCCACAACATCTATAGATGCTGGTCCACAGCATCCAGAACCAGCTGGTCCACAACATCAAATAGGAGCTAGTTACTTGTTAGAGGCTTTGTTTTCATTCTCTAGATCAATACAGTGTTAAGAAACACAGTAGTATAACACCACCAGTGACATTTATTTAGTATATAAAATTATTAATATTTGATAATTTTTTATAAGCAAATTTAAATAAATGTAGCCATCACAGTCCAATACAATAACCAGGCGGCTAGCGCTAGCATGCTACCAAACACACAAAGAAAAAAACAAACTCACCACTTCCCACTTGTAGTCAGCTGAAGGCTTTTTTCACAGAGCCATCTAATATCTGAGAGGCATATCAGTCAGAAATGCAAATAGACATTAGATAAAGGGCTTTAAATTATTTAAAATGTACCTGATCAAGCCTGCTTGAGTCACTGCACAGCTCTGTAATCCCAGACAAAAAAAAAACTGGACCGGAAGTACATTGTTCTGTACGTTCAGCTCACGTTGGACTCTTCAGGGCGTAGAAAACTGCGCCCTGAAGAGTCCCATTGTATTGTAAGGTGGCGGCATCAGTACGCATGTGCCAGCTATAATTAGAGTCAATGGATCAGATAAGAGCGCCCCAAACAGGAAATACGTCACCAATCAGAAAAATGTTTTTTGAAACAAACAATATAACTCATCATTGCTCATAAAATATTTATCCTACACAACTAAAAACATATATGCATATATTTTGAAATATTTTTTTGTTATTTTTTATTTTTATTTTTTTAAGTATTCAATTGTAAACTGGTCCAGAACTTCCAGTGGGACGGCGCCCTTGCGCCCTCTAGTGGTGGCCGCCCCTGCCTCCATTATAAACGGTGTTGATGGTATACTGCCCCCTCCCCCCCGAAAAGCTGGATGGTGGACCAGAATCGCCTCAAAGCTTTAAGGAAATCAATCTCCATGGCCTCTCCGAACTCCTCCCATGCCCAAGTTTTTGCCTCAGCGACCACACGAGCCGCATGCCGCTTGGACTGCTGGTACCCATCAGCTACTTCCGAGGTTCCACAAGTTAAAAAGGCCGAATACGACTCATTTTTCAACCTGACAGAGCCAGAGTCATGCATCAAGGTGGGTCTGGCTACTCCTAGCCGGAACCTCTCAACCGCACACACTAGTTCAGGCTCCTTCCCCACCAGAGAGGTGACATTCCATGTCCGGAGAGCCAGATTCTGTAGATCAGACCTCCAAGGTTCCCGCCCTCGGCCACCACCCATTCCACATTGCACCCAACCCCTTTGGCCCCTCCCATAGGTGGTGAGCCCATGGGAAGGGGAACCCACGTCTCCTCTTGAGGCTGTGCCTGGCTGGGCTCCATGGGTAAAAGCCCAGACACCAGGTGCTCGCCAGCATGCCCCACCTCCAGGCCTGGCTCCAGAGTGGGGCCCCAGTGACCCTCGTCCGGGCGAGGGAACATATGCCTCTTATCAACAGGTCTGGTTCCTGTAAGGTCCCATTGTGGCTAGTTTGGGCCAGTTCCTATGGGACCGGTTTATTTCTGTATCCACTGCACGCTTAGGACCCCTTTAGTGGGCGTGAAGTTCTCCTGCAGTGGGCGGGTAATTCTCCTGCAGTGGGTGGATCATTAATATCAACGCTTCTAACCAGCTGGTGGCGCTAGTGATACATTAAGCTCTTTATTAACCACTAACACACACATTAGAAGAAGAGCTGGAAAAGAACACACAACCAAAGTGGATGAGCTTGTTTCTTTTTTGAACATTCTGCTTTGTCTGTGGCTTTTTCAGCCACAGACAAATGTTCATATACAGTATATATATATATATACAGTATATATATATATACAGTATATATACAGTATATATATATATATGTATGTTGTGTGTGTGTATATATACACATATATGTATATATATTGTATATACATACATGTGTACACATACAAACATATGCGTGAGTATATATATATATACACACACACACGTGTTTATATATATATATACATACATGTGTGTATATATACACATATATGTACACATACATACATAATATATACTGTACATACATATATATTTATATATACAGTACATACATATACACATATATACATATATATATATACATATATATTTATATATACACACATTGATGATGGTGGAGTACACTACTTTGGACAAAACTGAAAGTGGCATGTATCCTAAAAAATCTGCGCCGCTCCATTGTCCCAGTTGATCAACAAGTGTGTTCCAAACTAAAACATTTGTAATATAAACTTAACAATATGTAATCAATCAATTCCAATCAAAATATCAAAGCAACTTTATTTAAATACTGTAAATGTTACATGTCAATAAAATTGTAACAGTTTTAAAAAATGAAAGATTGGTGTTATTTGTAGAAACAGAAAAACATATTACTAAATCTGCAGTTATGTATGAAATATGAACTTAAAATATCATCACTGGAATCTTAACCTGTTGTTCCAAAACATGTAACAATAATTAAAAGTAAAATTTGGCCAATAGCTCAGGTAAAAATGCTGACCTGTAGAACATTTCTACATTTTTCACTGCTTCTGTAAAGAACTCACCATCAGACACAATCCTCTGTGAATAAAGTCATCTGACCCAGAACTAAAGTTCTTTAGTTTGTAGCAGGTCGCTTTTGTAAAAGAGTCCACGAGGCTCAATGAGATTTACCTGACTAAATAAAGGTTGAATGAAAAACACCATGAAGTCACAGTACCCCTGCTCCGTCACAAACTGAGCTTGTATGACATCTGCTGAGTTCATAGGACCTGTTTGTGTTGTCAATGCAGGACTGTTTTTTTTTTTTACTGAGGCACCGAGGACATCTTTGGCACAATGTGGACAAGGTGCAGGAGAGCAGAGCATCAGGAGAAGCTCTGAGGTCTGTTCGGCTGCAGTTGATGTGTAGTCTGGAGTCACAAGATCAGATCCTGATGCAGCAGTTCAGCGATGGCTTCATATGTCTGGCTGGCTGTTTTCACTGCCCCATCTGGCAAACAACACAAAATTATTGTTATAATCTCCTCTAAACATCATTATCCTTTGCTTTTATCTGTAATTTTCAAAGTTTGGAGTGTTTCTGTCATGACATACTTGCTTTACAGTGCAGTGACTTGTCCCATCCTTCTCCAAGGACACCCACGGCTAGAGGATCTTTACACAGGAACTGACTGATTAACCTGAAATAAATCACATTACACATTAATACAGGCCTATAGGCCTAAGTGACAAATTTATGGATTTTTCCCCATATTTATAAACCATTTTTGGACTGAGATATGACCGTTTCCATTTATTCTGACTGAACCAAAACAAACCAAAACCAAAAACAGAAGTACAGTACAGTAGATAGAAGTAACATGTATGGCATGAAGTTGGCGGTTGTATCACGTAATATGAAAACGTGGCTATAATGATAAATTCAAAAAAGTTCAAGACAAAAACAACTGGACTTTATTTATTATACTATGCTTTAGACTATTTTTTTCCTTCCTTGCACTTTTTAGAATTTACCATGTCCTGGATGACTGAGAATCTTCACTCGCTATTATCGACTCAAACGGCCTGCCATACACCACATTCTGCTCTGCTTCGAACCTTGAAAACAGCTGCCAACTCGGCGAATTAGACCATTAAAGTGCATTTATTAAGCAAATGATAGACTCAGACACACCTCCTCTCCTACAATTTCGAGCTAACAAATATTGTTTATGTGATTTTCTTGTTATATTTCAGAGAAACGAGCCGTTCCGCCATCTTTTTTTTTTTTTTTCAGAAAAGCCTCTCGGCTGTTGCTGAAGCTAGTCTCCGGTGTTTTTTCAGTCCAAAAACGCTCAGAGAGTTGCATGACTCACTGGAAATATGCTTAAAGTTATAAAACACTTACCATCTACTATAGACTCCATAAGAAGAGAAGTGGCTGTGTCAAGGCCAGTCTCTCTCCCACTGTTGGCTGGGCAGTTTGCATTTCCTGGAAGACCGACTCTTCTTCTTCTTCTTCTTCTTCTTGGCGGATTGCAAACAACGTTCAGGTGCATACGCCACCTACTGGAGAAGACTGAATCTCCGCCCTCCGACTTAGGAATACGCCCCCTGACCAATCAGTGAACACGCTGTGCTGATGTCATAACTGGACCCTAGAGGAACCGGACCTTTGTACCTAGTTGAGGCAGGCACCAAAATAGGACCGGTTTCACGTGAACAGGACCCTGTGGGTACACCCCATAACTAGTTGTTAACTAGTTACGAACGAGCCCGAACGAGCGCGAACAGGACCTGTTGATAAGAGGCAATAGTTTCCACTTATTTTGCTCATCATAAGGGGCCTTTGGGCTGCACTTCGTCTGGTCCCTCACCTAGGACCTGTCTGCCTTGGGTGACCCTACTAGGGGATAAAGCCCTGGACAGCATAGCTCCTAGGATCACTCAAAGCCCGCTACCATGGTATGGTGGCAGCCCAGTGAGGGGTATTTATTTATTTGCAAAAGGTTGTTAATGTCATTTATCCAAAAATGCTTTCACATTTAACACAAACATTTGATGTTGGGGCGACTGTGGCTGAGTGGTTAGAGCAGTCGTCCTCCAATGCAAGAGATGGGGGGGGGGGGTTACGAATCCACCAGCAGTCACATGCCGAAGTGTCCCTCGGCAAGACACTGAACCCCTCATTGCCTCCCATGTGTGTCCCATTGGTGTATGAATGTGATAAAGCACTGATTAGTCTCTTTAGAAAGATTTGTTCATTAGCTTTATAGAGATCTAGTATGTGTGCTGTATGAATGGGTAAATGAGGGCACAGATTGTAGTGTAAAGTGCTTTGAGTATCTTGGTCTGATAGAAAGGCGCTATATAAGTACAGTCTATTTACCATGTCACAGGCACATTAGGGCAGCAGTAAAAATCTTTGACCATTAGCTCATCGTTCCTTCAGTATCAAACTTGATTTATCCAACCTGAGGTCATTTACAGAGCTATCTACATCAGGTAAGATATTTGTTCATATGCTGCGTTCCAGTTACCTCGTATTTTGGGAACTACGAAGTGGCAGTGACGTCATCTCCCCATCTACCACTTGAAAACACGTTCCGGTTACCCCGGTGGTAAAACAAGATGGACGCACGCATTGTTTTTGTTGCTGTTTCGGAATATAATAAATTAATAAACATATATGCACTCCAGACTACCAGTTATGCGCTCCAGACAACCAGATATGCACTCCTGACACAGAACATGTCAAAGAAGAAAGATGAACTTTATGTCTGTCTGAAATAAACACTGTTTTCCCATTGCAGAGTTGTCTTGGACCCTACCATGCTGCCAGAAAACCCATCCATCCTGAAGAACAATGGTGCTCTAAGTGAAGCAGACAAGCAACGTAACGCTGAAATCAGCCATGGAAGGGTGATTGTGGAGCAAGCCTTCGGATGTTTGAAGTGCAGGTGGAGACGGCTTTGTGACGTGCAGAATACCAGAACTGATGTGGTGGTGAAGATCATAGTGGCTGCCTGCATCCTCCACAACTTGGGACGTGGGCCATCACAAATTTGTCAGCAGCATGCAGAAGGGTCCCCCAGGGAGGATGATGAAAATGAATAACTCCTTAGAATTCCGGTGTGTAAAAGAATTCACTGTCTGTACAAATGTACTTAAAAGACTGCTATAATGAAGCTTAATAAACATTTTTCTTTAAATACAGCATTTTGTCTTTGAGTTGTGACAAAGGTTTAAACCGATGGGTTGCAAATATTATTACTGCCTTACTCAAGGCTCCAGAGTTTAAGTTTAAGGAGTTTACTTACTAAGGACGCGAGTAGCCCAGATGCTTTAAAGGACAACACCCACCGTGACAGTAACAATTCACCATATTGGAGAATTACTGTAGTATTTTATGAATTTTATTTTCATTTTTGCATTTGGGCCAGGCGAGGGTTAAAAAAAAAAAAAAAAACAACCCACTCCCGAATGAATCCGGAAACCTGGCCGAATAGTCCCGAAGGGTCATGCCTCTTGTTACATGGATCTCCACCCAGAAGGCAGAAGGTAGGAGTGAGTTTCCATGGAGGTTTATGAGAGAGAGTGCGTTAAAACTGCATATTTCCTGCATATTTCCATTTCCATTTGTGTGTATATGGACCAGCGCTCTGATTTTATTTATTATTTATTTTATAACACCGCTGCGGACCTTTTGCTGCTCTCATTCTGCCCCTGAGGAGCGAGCCGCGAGCCGCGCGGTCTCTGGGCTGGCTCCTCGTTCCTTTGAAGTTCCTCGTGCCGGTGTAATTTGCTCCCTCGAGTGTATGTATCTGCTCTTATCTCTCGTCAGCCTTGTTGCGCAGCACGGGTCGGGAAGCGCGCGGGCAGAGCTCAGCTGCGAGGCTGGGTGCCTTTCTGATCACGGGGCGAGAGAGAATAAAAAGTCGATGCGGAAATGAATGAATTTGTCGCGATCAAACGAATTAAACTAGTATGTCTAAGTGGATGCTCGCTCAGAATATGAGTGAGCGACAGCAGGATTAATCAACAGGCAGCTTTAGGGAATATTTAAAAATGCTTCCTTTTTCTTTTCCTCTGCTCGCCTGTAACTCCAAGGCGTCACTCTGGTGACGTGAATGCCCAAGTGAATGCCCATATATGGAGAGGGGCAGATTTTCCCGGAGCTGCATGCTAAAATCTGCTATAAATCATGAAATAACACATTTAGTGTTATTTCTCCACAATATAAGTAAACGCTCCTGTATTATTTTTAAATAAACTAATAAATATTAATGGCGATGCAATTTGAAAACATGGTGGGTGTTGGGCTTTAAGTATATGTCAGAAATGCACGTGTCATAACACATTTCCAAAAATAAATTAGTAATGTGAACATAGCAAAATTTTAGGGAAACGTACCTTTTGTGTATTGTAGGGTAATAAAATGTTACACGATTTGCTCTGTAGCTAGTAATGCAAAATAGTTTCAATACTATTAAACTAGTTTATACAAAATAGTTTCTATTTTAACCTTTGCAAGCAAATAGTTCATACTGAAAACAAATCTCAGTTGTCTGAAAGTTTCAGTTTTAATTACAAAATGTGCAACAGAACAGCATTTCAAAATTCATACAATCAAAGGCACTGAAAACCAACCATTTTTACTGGGCCGAACCTGAGCAAAATAAACAAGTCAAGTCAAAGTCAACTTTATTATCAAAACTGCAATATGTACAGGACATACACAGGATTGAAACTGCATTTCTCTCTCAGTCCCTCTGTGCAACAGTAACCATTTAAACACTAAACAATTAATAAACAAGCATAAAATGAAATAATAAAAGTTTAGTACTGTCCTGAGTTTTTTTGCATAGTAGTTTTTCATAGTAGTATAAAAGTATAAAATGTTTCACCAACACCAAAAACACCAACATTTAATAACCATAATCATAAAATGAAATAGAGTGTAATACTGTCCTGAGTTTTTTGCATAGTAGTTTTCCATAGTAGTATAAAAGTATAAAAAGTCTGGATTAAAGTCTCATGAAACTGCTCTGTGAGCTGAGCTGAGCTGCAGCCTCAATCCACATCAATTTTTTGTTATTTTTTACCTTTCGCAGCCTGGCATTCAGCTCGGACAGGTTTCTTGGCAGGTCACCATTGTCTTTTACATTCTCACGCATGTGTTCAATCAAGAACAGTGTCTGTTCTTTATTAAAACTGTCATTCACACGGATGGGGGACTCTGCGTGGCTGCTGGTTGATGGAGAGTCTTCACAGTTCTCTGAAAAAAATCATTTTAAAAGAAAAAACACAGTATTGTTAAATTCATTATACAGTAATTGGTTTGGTTTGCATTAAAACTTATTTCTACTAAATCTTACCAGCTGTGCTGTCCTGTGCAGGTTGGATAAGCTCAACTTTCATAGTGAGGTTTGCATCAATGTACAAACAGGACAAATCCCCTGCACTGCGATACAGGCTGCCAGAAAATGTTGTTCTCTGCTCATCAACAAACATGTTGTTGTACTGGTCGAGGTAGACTGAAAACAAACACAAACACACACTTACTATACAAATATACACGTCCTAACACATAAATATCATACAGGATTATAGAATGTTTCTAAACACGGATCTTTGGAAACCAAATATATATTTTTTTAACCACAGTTTAGTGCTAATTTATAGTCAGTTCAACAAACAATGTGTGTTTAGTTCTGGGTTGGCTAACAAAATAAGCCACAGCGCCAAAGAAAACAAGGGTAAAAAATATATATTTTAAAATAAAATTCATAACTAATAGTTACTTTTTTAATGTGCTAAATAATAAAATGTGGCGAATGAAAGTCGCTGCCGCTGGCCTACAGAACTGTTGTGATCCAAACAACGAGAAAAACAGCCGTACGCCGCAGGACATGCAACTAAACACAGGTTTTTAATGTGATCTGTGTTCACAAGCATACGCTTAAGCTGTGTGTGTGATTAAAAAACACACAACAACATTTTACAACTGTTATTTTAGTAAAAGTTAAGGAGTTCACTTACTGAAGACGCGAGTAGCCGCCATTTTGAATACGTCACTGGGATAAACTGGGGGCCGAAAAAATTGCCCCACTTCACGAATGGGAGTTTCCCACTGGAGCGGGCGTTCCAGTTTAAATCCACCACTGGGACCTTGGAAATTCCCACAATACGAGGTTACTGGAACGCAGCAATAGCGTCATCATATACGAACACTTCATTTCTTGTTGTTACTGCCAAACTAGCTTGGTTTTTTCCAAGATAACGCTACAGTTGAACAATATAGTGGACTGAAAATAAATGTATTTTTAGGACACACACAGACTCTAACCCAACCAGGAAGTGTGTGACTCTGATGACTCCAGGGGACAAATCACTCAGCCTTTGCCCACATCCACTGAGCTTTGTGCTCTCATGCTAACACAAAGGTCTGCTCTCTGTTCTCGTTGTCAGCGGCTCCATGTTTCCTCCTCCGGGCTGCTTCAGACCCAGTGCTCAGAGGAAAACACAGATCAAACGAGTGGTCACATGACAAATGAGAGCGGCGCTGTGTGTTGGCCCGATGCTTGGCCACCGGGGTTGCTAGCAGCCTAGGGAGAATCAAACACCTGGCATTTGCCACCCCACATCTCCCGTTTTACGACAACCCACCCCCCCCCACCCCCCCTGGCCTCTGTATGGTGAAACTTGAAAGGCTTCTCCATACAGCAGAGACAAAAACACAGGTTGTGTTCATGCTTAGTAATGACTCCTCTGGCTAAATAAGCTGCTCCTCCAGAGAAAGATACACAAAAGAGCCACACTTTACGCAGGAATTTCAGGCCAGAAATGAAAACATGGCTGCATTAAAGAGAACTCCTCAAAGCACAAGGATTTAGACCTTTCACCACAAACGTTCAGCCTTTTTTCTTATTCAAATGCTAAAAGGATTAAAGCTGAACTCTTCCATTCACCGCAGCATCTGAGGTGTTGTAAAACCATAAATCTTCCTTGTCTACTGTTTGGCTTTGAAACAACCTTTATGATGGGGAGTTTCTCCTCTAAATGTGTGTGAACCAGGCAACACCCCTGAAAAAAGAGCCACTGGAGATGAGTTTGTTCAGTTCTCCTCTCTTTATCTGGGAGTACAGGGGGATCCTGCAGGAGTGGACATGATTCCTACACAGACATGTCAGGGGTCTGGCCACACAAACACACCCAGCTAAAGCACCACCAGGTTTATTAGGTGTCCACCGCTTCAGCCAGCTTCCCCCACCAAGCCCCCATGATCCTACCAGACGACCATTAAAGAAGAGCCCCTTCCTGCTGGTTCATTCATTTTATGGTTCTTCCACACCAAAGACCAAATGACCACCAACGAACTCTTCAGCTCTAAGTCTCGGAGGCAGTGGACAGTTGTCCTCTGAACAAAGTCGCCTGATACGTTACATTAATATTAAAACAGCTGCTTCCTAAACAGCTCTGATGATAACATGAATGGGCTTTTATCATTTTTGGGACAGCTGTGGCTGAATGGTTAGAGCAGTCGTCCTCCAGTGAGAGTGTTGGGGGTTCAATTCCACCAGCAGTCACATGCTGTAAGTGTCCCTGGGCAAGACACTGAACCCCTCATTGCCTTTGATGTGTGTTCCATCGTTGTATGANACACACTTTCATCTAAAAACACATACCAGTGCTGTATTTTCTGTACAACTTTACTGTTCATTAGTCCGCTCGTAAGTCCGGAACCTCGTATGTCGATGACATCGTAAGTTGGGGACAACCTGTATCTGTGACATTATATTCATTTTTGTATTTGTTTGAAGTAAAGGTGGCTGCGGCATCTATCTTATGACCCACTAACTTCAAACATTAATCTAATGTACAATCTATCTATCTGCATGTTTAAAAAATTTCCTTCAATGCTTTTTTTAAGCTATTTTACGAATACAGACACGAAGGAAAAGCTCCTTTCGACAGCATCTCTACCGTATTTTCCGGACTATAGGTTGCAGTTTTTTGCCTAATTTGCATGCCCTGCGACTTATAGAGAGGTGAGACTTGTTTATGGATTTTTCCCCATATTTTTAGACTAATTTTTGGCTCAGATATGACCGTTTTTCATTTTGGCAAAAAATGGTGCAATACCACTTTCGGCCGCTAGGGGTGCAGTAAAACTTTTGTCCGCTAGGGTACACCGACCGATCCCACCTCATGTGTCCGAAGGCAGCCTCCTCTGCTCGGACTGACTCTGTCGCTGCCCAGCCAGAGGTAACTACTGTTAGCTGTGTTTGTTAGCAAGATAAGTCAAGAACCACAGGACAGATTTTTATCAAATTTACAGAAAGTAATCACTGTATGGAAATTTACAACTGACTAGCTTTATGAGATGTTTGAGATAAAATTTGATGTTTTATAGACATAAACGTGTTGCGGTTAGCTTCGGTTTTATTCCTGCTACTATTTGTCTAAATAGCTCATAAACCACACAGCGGATTTTCTTTAAACTTACAGAACGTAATTATTTGGTGGTCATTTACAAACTGTTAGCTGTTGGAGTTGTTTGAGATAAAATTAGATTTATTTATCATTTATTTTCGCAGCGCACGCGATGGTTTGGAAGAACGTCAAAGCGAAACAATTTAAATCCAGCTGATTAGACAATTTCGTGAATTTATTAAGGAACGATTAAGCTCAGGACCACTTGTGCTATAATGTCAGCTATAATTTTTAGCAAACAAATAATTGTTTTTACCGTGTTAATCTTCTTAAAGCCTTGCTGTGCGCTCCTGTGGCAGACATTTGCAGCAGAGCTAAACACTCGGACCACATTTCCGGGTTGTTTCAGCGGTGACGTGTCACGTCTAGGGCTGAACGATTTTGGAAAATAATCTAATTGCAATTTTTTTCCTATAAATTGCAATTGCGATTTAAAACGCAAATATTTTTTAATCAAGTATTTTTCAACAAATGGAAGCAATAAATCAATCTGTTTTATAATAAACAATGTCAGATTTATTTAAAGCAGAGATTACAATAAAGCAAACAAATCTGTGCTTTTTCTTTTCACCATTTCTATTTTTTCTTCTTTCATAAACATAATGGTAAACATGTTAAGTGAACTTCCTAACTACTGTCTGAACTTCACATGACAGTTAATAAATAAATATAAAAATTAGATATAAAAAAATTACTGTTTGAAGTTCAAACAGTTCGGTCAGTGATCCCTGTCGGCTGATACTTTGCTTACTTGAAGTTGAAGCACTGGTTGTTGTCATTCTAGCTATGCAACCATCATAAATGTCTTTGTGGTGTTTTTTTTAAGTGTTGATAAAAATTTGTGTCATGTGACCAGTCAAATTGCAGCCTTCGCGATTAGAAAATCTCATTTTATCATATTGCGATATTTTTGCAAATGCAATTAATTGTTCAGCCCTAGTCATGTCAGCGGTGGGTGACGTGTTACATCGGCGGTGACATAGGTGCGACCTATCTGAAGGTGAGACCCGTTTATGGATTTTTCCAATTTATTGCCAATAATTGGACAAAGCGAGAGGGTTCGACCTATCAGGCAGAAAATACTGTAGTCATGTTTAACTGTAAAGTTTAACACTCAAAAATACAACATTCTCTGTTGTGATCAAATGTTCTACTTCATTGGCAACTCCTCTTTAACGTTTTACTCCTCAATAAACAAACGCCAGCTGAGGGGCTCACACGAACACCGAGGGAAGAAACAAAAAGGAAAGCATCTAAGAAAGTTTGAAACAAGTGCCATCAAAAGGTCTGAAATCAACTCAACTTGTTGTCTTGTAATAACTTACACTAGACTAATTGCATTTCCTGACAAAATGCAGTGTGAATGTTTATTGCTCAAGAACTTGTTGAAAAACAGCTGAAATGGAAGAACATGCCTAAGTTAGCAGAAGAAAGCAGAAAGAACATTCAGTATATGTGCTGAATTTGGTTTAAATAAGCAGAAATTACAAAATGAGTTAACTAGCTAAAAAAAAAAGCTAAAATTAGCAAAAAATAGGTGAAAAGTCAAAAAGAAGCCTAAATTATCAGAAGGAAGTAGATAGCACAATTGTGCCCAATTTGGCTGAAAGAAGCAGAAATTAACACTAAATAGTCATGTGTCGTTGTGTCCTTGGGCAAGACACTTAACCCTGAGTTGCTCCCGGTAGGACTGGAAAGCACCTTGCATGGTAGTCTGCCGCCACCGGTTTATGAATGTGTGTAGCATTCAATATATGTGTAGCACTTTGAGATTTTCAGTAATGAAAAGTGCGTTATAAATTGAATTAATTATTATTATTATTATTATTATTATTTAGTCAAGAATTATCTGAAAAAGGCAGAAATTTGAAACAGCAAAAAACTGCTGAATATTAGCTAAAAAGGCAGAAAGAAGCTTAAATTACCAAAAGGTAATGGGGAGAGCACATACAGTTGTTCCCAACTGGGCTAAAAAAAATGCAGAAATGAGCACAAAATAATGAAGGATTATCTGAAAAAAGCAGAAATTTGCAATAGCAAAAACAGCTGAATAGAAGCTAAAAAAGCAGAAAGAAGCTTAAATTACCAGAGGGAAATGAAGAGCACATTTTTGCTGAATTAGACTGAAAAAAGTTTAAATGAGTGAAAGTTGAATAAGCTGAAAAAGCTAAAATTGGCATAAAAACAGCCAAATAGTCGCTGAAATAGCAGTAAAAGCTTAAACTTGCAGAAATAAGCTGAAAGGAGAATTACAAGTTGAAATTAGCAGTAATAAGTTAGCACAAAAATGTTGTACCGGTAGTTAGCAGAAAGGAGTGCAAAACAGCTGAAGAAAACAGCTGAAAGTAGATTTAAAAAAAAAAAAGCTTAAATTAGCAGAAGGAAGCTGAAATAAATTGAACCAGAACAAAATGTGAAAGGAGCAGTAAAAGGTTGTAAAAACATCTAAAGATTCGAAGGATGTAAAATGAGCTCAACTCATTTTCTATGGGGGGGGGGGGCAGAAAAAGCTAAATATTTCAAAAGTCATAGCGCCCCTTCCCCTGGACGAGCTGAACGTTTTGATGTTATTTGTTGAAAAAGCAAAAAAAATTGTGCAACGAGAAAGATGCTGAAAAACGTAACAGAAGAAAAATGGATGACAATAAACATCCACACAATTAGCCAACGAGGCTGCAGCAGACTGGGACAGAACAGCAACAACAAACACCAACAGCATTTCAGTGTTAACTCACAACAACAAGCACATCGGAGCAAAAAGTAACGAGAGCAGAGAGCCAAACAGGAGCACAGACACCGATTTAAATAAATATAGCCGTGGGATGTGCATATCGGGCATTTTCAGGCCAGGTGTGGATGCACCGCTCTAAAAATCACAAAAAAAATATATCAACCACACGCAACAACAACAAACAGCAACGCAAATAAGTGACAACTTGTGTGAAAGCTTTAAATCCCAACACACCCTCAACTGTTGTTGTGACAGCAGACTTGAGTAAATGTTTTGTTGTAGCCGGAGACGCCTCCATCTCTGCATTGAATAAATAAATAGAGTTCACCTTCACCAGGGTTAGTGGGCTCTCCACAGCTGACCTACTAACTGAGCAGATGCTGATTTTCTAGTTGCCCGGATGTTTTCGGCACACGTGCTCCGATTTGCTGGCTGTTTGTGCGACTGGCAGGTTAATGGGCTTGTTGAATGACTTCACTTTCACTCGGGTTTGACGAGCTGACTCAGTGACTGAACATAGAGCTGCATCATTAAAACCACTGAATCACACAGTCACATCACTGAACTGTTGCCAACAGTACGAGAAAACAATCATACCTGACGAGTTTCAGCACTGTTTATCACAAGTTACCCTAAATGTCACCTGGGGAGTTGTTGAAATCTACTGGACATTGTAAACAGAACAAGAAAATTTGTGATAGTTGTCCTGCGTAGGACAGTTTTTATCCAAAGTATTTAGCTCATGTTCCTCACCGGAGTGGAACTGACCATCTCCTAAAGGTTAATTATTATTGTTGTGAGGGCCTA